>JAPMOR010124777.1:19153-66534 GCA_026543865.1 Argiope aurantia | reverse complement strand
AAGGGGAGGGCATATCCCATACTAAGGAACATCTGCTTGCTGTTCTTCCTCTTGGACAGAACATCAGGTGTAACGATACTATGAGTTCAATAAAGCCTTTTTTGTTCGATTCCATACTGTATGCATTGTATTCATTTCTGCGCAACTATGCTTTCGTCATTCTTTCAGAACAAAATGCTGCATCTCATTTCTGAATTTCATGCCTCTCAGATGATTTCTCGTTAAGTTATGGCAAAAAAACATACCTGTTGCTTAAGTTTTGCACACCAGTGTAAATTTGATAGCGTGCAATAAAAAGTGCTTCAAAATAGGTTTTGAAATTCTTGAATTCTCTTCACTGTTTATTTTTATACATTAAAGCAGTTATTCTAAATTTCAGTTTTGAATAGCATTCAACAGATGTAAACGCAGATAAAACATCGAAAATAATAAAACATGCTACAAGGAATAAATTTATGTAACCAAGAGTAGTTTATAAAGAAAGCAGAAACTGTAATGAGTGAAATGCGATCGAAACTTTATTTTTATCAGATTCATAACTGCATATTTATTTGTATAATCTTAACTTTCCATACTCATAAAAATTCCTCCTTTCTTCCACAGAGACCCAGGAGCACCAAAAATACCCGTAGCACTTTTTCGGAGAGTTATGGCGCAGTTCCTCGGGGACAGGACGTACTCAAACTTTGAAGTGGAGAGGGGTTTGCACCTTTAGAGAGCCCGGACTTTGACGATCATAACTGCGATATAATAAATATTTTCGAATTGGCACAGAGATTGGCCGCAGAGGAAGGCAGGAAATAGGTAATGGACAAAGACGTTTTAATCGCAAAAAATACAATTATGCATTAAATAGAAAACTAGAAAATCTCTGAGCTGCGCCAAAAGAATTATCTATACAAATAAATTTCCTGGCAATGCCCACTTCGAAAGAAAAAAAAATATTACGGTGCCCAGGAAAAGAAAAATATATATAAAGTAAATGTTAAAATAAGTTTGATAGCGTGCAAAAAATTTATCAGTGTCCAGAAGAAAAGAAATATAAATTGTAAATGAAAACTACCTTATTTTTGAAACTGATGAGGGGTCAACATTATCTTCAAATAATTTGCTTTTTTTTGTATTTTACAAAGAACAAACATTTGTCCAAATTGAAGAGAATATTGAATAAAAATCGAATGAGAAGTTCAGATTTTTTCAAATTCTTCCACATCAATTACTCTTATTCGTTAATGAAAAATCAAAAGTATTCAAACTCTGACATGAAAAATGTCAGCAATATTTCTTATAGATTTCGGAAAAATCGCCTCCTCCAAAGTAATAAACTAGTCTCAAATATAATACAAAAATACATCCCGGCTCTTTTCACTGTCTTCCATATATAATTTTTAAAAATTTCCTTTCATCATTTTAAGGAAAGCAATCCTCTCTATCTTTATATTTTGGAAGGCAATTCGTCTCCACAACAATATTTCTCCTGGATCATAATTTCTGTTACATAAGTGGTGCATACGAATAAATTCTACATAAGTGGCGCAAAAAAAAAAACGACTTTGACAAATTTTAATATAGTTTATGAAAATGACTTTACTCACTTTATTCTTTGAAAAATGAATCATCTCTTTAATAATCGTTATTCTGGGTAAAAATTATTTTATATAAGTGGGCTCACGGACAATTTCCAAATAAGTGAAGCGAATTAACGTCTTTGTCCAATTTTTTTCCAGTTAATGAAACTGACATGCATAAAATCTCTCCAAAATTATTTTTATTTCCTTACACGAACAAAAAAAATGAATTACAGCTTTGGTAATCATAACTTTTCTGCTTAAGTAGGGCTACTCTTGAGGACATATCAGTTTAATTCAAATAGGTTTTGAAATTCTTGAATACTCTATTATTTTTTGAACATTAAAGCAGTAATTCTAAATTTCAGTTTTGAATAGCATTCAATAGATGTAAACGCAGATAAATCATCGAGGATAATAAAATATGCTACAAGGAATAAATAATATAAACCAAAAGTAGTTTATAAAGAAAGCACAAACTGTAATGAGTAAAACCTATGAAACGCGACCCAAACTTTAATTATTTTTATCAGATTCATAAATAAATATTTGTATAATATTACATTTCCATACTAATAAAAATTCCTCATTTCTTCCACAGAGAGACCCAGGAGTACCAAAAATACCCGTAGCATTTTTTCGGAGAGTTATGGCGCAGTTCCTCGGGGACAGGACGTGCCCCCTTTGGAGAGCCCGGACTTTAACGATCATAACTGCGATGTTATTAAAAATATGTTCGAACTGGCACAGAGATTAGCGGCGAAGGAAGGGAAAAAACAGGTACTGGACAAACATGTCTTAATAGCAAAAAATACAATAATGAATTAAATAAAAAAATTTTGAAAATCTCTGTGGTGCGCCAAAAGAATTATCTATAAGAATAAATTTCCTTCCAATGCCAACTTGGAAAGAAAAAAAATTACGGTCCCCAGGAAAAGAAAATATATAAATGAAATAATATTAAAATAAGCGCAGTCTTCCTTAGAGAGACAAAAACGCACCCGTTGTTAGCATGACCCTATACAGGAGAGTGATGACGCAGTTTTTAGGGGAGCAATCGTACCCAGCATTCGAAGTAGAAAGAGGCCTCCCAGAGCTGGAAGCACCCGACTTGAGCGAAGAGAACACCGAATAAATAAAACAAATATTTACTTTGGCACAGAGACTGGCGGCGTTTCAGGAGAGGAAGAATGTTTTGGACAAGGACGTGGCATTTGCAATTCGAACTTGGATACACTAAATAATTAAACGGGAGGAAATGTCTCTTTGCTGCGCCATAACATATCGAGAGAAAAAAAATAGAAGAATGAGGCCATATTCGTAGAAGGTCCCCAGAAAAAAAATATATAATAGAAATAAGAACAAAAAAAAATTTTACAATATTCGAGGCCAGGATCGAAAAAAGAAACAAAGTTGAAATACAAAGAAAATATTAAGATATATATAACGAGTGGTCAAACGATTTATTTGATTTTTGTTAAAATTCTTTAAGAGCAATGGCTTGAAATGCGTTAAAATTCCTTTATGTAACTCTTGAAAATGCTTTATTATCGAGTTATCTGAAATTAAGAATTTTGCATAAGTGGCGCAATTGCGCATCTCTTGGTGCGTCCTAGTTCTACCATTGCGTTGAACTGTTATTGAAATATTAAAAATTCTAATTCTACGCAAAATGCTTTGAAATTTCCTCCTTTCAACAAAACCGCTTTAATTAAACCATGAAACACTCCTGCATAATAGACATAAATTGGCCTATTTATGAAATTTCATGCCAAATAACAGAGCTCTCCTCAATTCAGTCTCTCGTAAGAAAAGGGATAATGATTCTCTTTCTTACAAAAAAAATCGTCTCTTAATTCATTGCAAATGGTTCTCTTGCTCCATTTTTATTCCAATCTGTTAAACCCAATTGTCATAAAAATTATTCTACGAGTGCTGCTGAAAGCAAAATTTTTCCTCCATCAATAGAAAATCACATCGAAATAAAAACACTTTTTTGTGTGCATATAAAGCGTTTTTTACATAAATCGCGCAATTGCATATCTCTTGGTACGTCCCAGTTATACCATTGCTTTGAACTGTTGTTATTGAAAGATTTAGAAATTCCAATTCCACGTAAAATACCTGTGAGTAAAAAATATGAAATGCGAACCAAACTTTAATTATTTTTGTTTATCAGATTCATAACTGCATATTTATTTGTATAATCTTAACTTTTTATACTCATAAAAAATATTCCCTCATTTCTTCCACAGCGAGACCCAGGATCACCCAAGATAACATTGGCACTTTTTCGGAGAGTTATGGCGCAATTCCTCGGGGACCGAACATACCCACATTTTGAAGTCGAGAGGGATTTGCCACCCCTGGAGAGCCCAGATTTTAATGATCATAACAGCGATGTAATAAAAAATATTTTCGAATTAGCACATAGTTTAGCGGAGGCGGAAGGAAGAAAACAGGTAATGGACAAAAACTTCTTAATCTCAAAAAATACATTGCCTTAAATAAAAAAACTTGAAAATCTCTCTGCTGCGCCAAAAGAATTATCTATAAAAAATAAATTTCCTTCCAATGCCCACTTGGAATCATGCATTAACTACCATGATGAAAATACGCAGAAAGGTGCAGGAGGATTCAACCTTGGCCATTTGGATGCCCCATATATTTGCAAGAAATAGCAAGGTATCGAATGATCCAACAGTGTGAATAACAACAAGTGCTCCAACTCAAGCTCTACGACATTTATATCACAGCAGTCTTTTCATCACTCCTTTACTAGTTTCAATTGCGCATCTAAATCTTCATCCTACCTTTGCCTAAAAATTTTTCAAATCAACTTAGCCAAATCAAAAACAACTTCTTCAATCCAGGCTAAAACGGCCATGCCCCATCTTCCTGATATACTAGTTCTAGAACCTTACATAAATGAATGAAAAATCACAGGAATTCCCTCTTCATGGAATCAATGGCTTTCCAACAACCAAAAGGCTGGTTTGATCACCCTTCCTTCCTGCTAAAATCCAGTTTTTCTTCATTCTACGGAAAACTCCACAGCAATTAAAATACAAATGGATAAAGGCCCACTGACAATAATTTCCTCCTATTCTTCGCCACATTCAAACATTTCAGAAGCTTTACAAGACATTGATGTTCCTCTCAATAGCATAGGAGCGGAAATGGCTATCATCGGGCCATACCTTAATGCTCACAGTAGAATCTGGGAATATAAAGATGAAAATATCAGAGGATCTTTAGTGGAAGATCTCTTCGCAGCAAATCATTTGTTTCTCCTAAACGACAGAAATTCTCCCCCTACTTTTGAAACTAACAATGGAAAAGGGTGGCCACACATTTCAATCGTCAAAGGAGCATACCTCGCCTCAATCTGTAACTGGGAAGTCCTCGAAGATTACTCTCTAAGAGACCATAAATACATCAAAATTCAAATATCCTCTCAACGCAAAAGCTCGATCTACTACCGCTTTAAAATATCATACAGCGGTCACAGTAAAATGATTCAGCAACTCAGCATAAAAATCCCAGATCTTCTCAACTCAATAATATCCTCTCACAATCATGAAGATCTCTAAGCAGCCACATTTAATTTACAGCTTGAAATCGTTAAGGCATGCAAAGAAACTTACAAGGTAAAAAAATGTCAAGACTAAACATATCAACTGGTGGACACAGGAGCTCGAAATTAAGAAAAAGGTGCTCACGGCATTAAGAAGAGTACAACAATCATAAGGGTCTCTCAAACAACATTTTAAAGAAATAGAAATGTCCTTTCATTCCGGAACTACCATTTTTAAAAAACAAAATAAAACAAGTCCTTCGGAAAGCCCCACCTAAGAAGCACCAGGTTTTGACTCCATAGACAATATAATATTGATTGAAATTAATAAGAATTTACCGCATATTCTCCACACTATTCCATACGTGCCTTCAACTACAATGCTTCCCTACTCCACTAAAAAGGAATGATAATACCGTTTCACAAGGGTAAGAACAAAACAGACATCAGTTCTTATCGCTCCATCTATCTTCTTCCCACCATTGGCAAAATCCTTGAGAAACCCCTCTTGCAGAGACTTAATCATCACCTCAGAGTAAATGATTTGCTCCATCCATACCAATTTAGTTTTAGGGACGGAAATTCCACAGACCACATTATACAACAATAAACTGAAAAAATTTATAATTTCAAACAGCAAAACTAACACATCCTGGTAATTTCTTTAGACATCCAAAGAGCTTTCAATAATCTGCAATTCTCTTCCATCCGCAATAGCCTCGATAAATTCAAAACTACAGAATTCAAAAACTACAGAAACACTTAAAGATGTCCTGGAAAATAGAGAAATCCTTCAAATATCAAGGCACTGTCACCTGGTCCCACCAAAATGTTGCTTGCAAGGATCTTGTTCTGGACCAGTCAACGGGCCAATAATTAAATTTGGTATATTCTGTGGCGAAAGAAAGAAAACAAATTGCCGCCGGACTCTTATATGGAGAGCGCCAAGTACCCGTTACAACCAAGAGAACATTGAACGATACCGTTACGATGGTACATTATTGCTCGTTTGGGGAGGATTTATTCTGGGTTCCAGAACATACCTGCTTGCTCCAATTGGAACCATGAGAGGTCAAATCTATCGGGACGTCATTCTGGAACAATATGTACGTTTGTGTCGGTGCGACATGGGCACATAATTCGTGCTTATGGATAACAACGCCCATCTTCTCCGTGCAAACGTCGTAAACGAATGCCTTCGAACGGAGGATATCACCCTTATGAACTGGCCATCATTCTCACAGGACTTGAATCCAGTAGAGAATGTGTGGAATATGCTTGGTCAACGAGTTGCAGCCCATCAACCCTCTCCTATATATTTACCGGAACTTCGTAGAGCATTTCTCGATGAGTGGAGTAATATTCCCCAAGATCAGGCCGATAAATTGATACTCAGCATGTCTAGGCGTTGTACGGACTGCATTGCATCATCTGGGAGAAATACTTTAAATTATCCGTCATACCAACCATGTAATATGGTTTTTGTAAATGTTTTTTGTAATTTGCTCCTGGGAGCAAAAGATCGCAAATTTTATTAATGATATCCAACATATAGCATCCCTTTTGCTCTTAACCTTTTGTTTAATAAATAGGATTTACAAATAAGTCACATTTGCTTTGCTTCTGATTCTTTCTTTTCCTGAACTTGCATTATACTCAATTTATGGGCATGTATAAATAAGCAACATTCCATGGTTTATTCATGTCTTAAACGCTTTCAGCGAATTCATCGATAAAACAATTTTATAAGCGCACGAAAAACGTTGGTCTGGTTTCAATTAAAATTAAAAAAACAGCTCCAAAATATTACCATTTTTTTCTGTTCTCAATAATTTTATGAAAACTATTGACTAAAGGCATTTAAAGAAAAAAATTGAGTGCTTTAAGTACCAACTCTGTCTAAACATTAAAGCACGAGTAAAATCAAGCAAATAATTTTGGTGCGAATAAAGATGGAAAAAGTTGCCATTTTGAGGTATTTAAAATGTTTGGGAAATGGCTCGTTCCGGAACAGCATCTAGAGAAGCGATTATACTAGTTTACTTGCGCAAATGTAAATGAAGCGCACTGAGCACCAATGCCGTTATTCGGTGCCAGAAGCCTAGATGTAATTTTTATTTTCCGCCATGCTTCGAGAAATAAAATTTTCCGATTTCAAGTGCTATCGATTATAGAATAAAATTAAGGAATAGTTTCAACATTGAATCCTTGTCCAATAATGCAGGAATTTGACGAAGTGCTTATAAGTGTCATGCAATGAGCTATTAAAAAGAGATTTGGGAAAATATGCAGGGAGCGCTGTAACTTAGCATCGGGAGTGAATAAGCCGCCACTGCCTTCATTGCTACATAATATTTTTTCGTAAGCTAGATTCAATTTTACGCCAGAAAGTAAAAATGATAATATTTTAGCAAGATGAATAATTTTTTTCCGAGATTAATCTTTGTTAACATATGATTTTTAGATATCATGTTGGTCTTCAAATTACTAAACAAGTGGCAGAAATCAGCTTAATAAGCAAACAATAATCTACATTGAAAACTAACAATAGCACTGTACTTACGATATCATCAAGTTGAACTGGATTGTTCCTCTTTTTTGTTTTTGAACAACTTGTAGGGCGGATCAGCCATTGCTCTCTGAAAAGGAAAAAAAATGAATATTTGACCGAGAACAAACATGGGCAAATACAAGTTAGGTAGAATAATAAATCTATACATATTACAATCTATAAAGAAATTTAAATGCACATGTTCTCGAAATATATAATTATACTGTTGAATGTTCCTACAGGACTGTAGAGAGGGCAATAGGTCTCCCACCTTCGAATTCCCGATTCACTAAAGTAATGTATTGGGTTCTCATCATTTCCCCCTCATTATCGTTTCCTGAAAGACACCGACAATGAATCATTTGGTGGCATGAAGCAACAAGCACGAATTCTATAATATTTACCAATAATAATAATAAAGATAAAATTGTGCGCGCTCTGGCGCTCTACAGCCTATACCGTTTTGATTTATAGTACATGGAAACCTGGAAAAATGTATATATGTGCTTATTAGAAAACCTCGCACATATTACTTTGAAGAGTGGTAACATGCACTTTGTAAATATCTTAAATAAAAATTAAGAGATTTACAAATTTTAATTTAAAATTATTAAAAACAAATCTTTTTCAAGATATTTATAGTAGTAAAATGTTTTCTGAAATTCAAAACTTTCTAAAATTATTTTCCTTAATTTCCAACAATGGATTTCTTCGAAAACTGTTTCAATTTCAAGACAATACGGTTTCAAATATTTGATCGTGTGATAACTTCCGATTTCTCCAGTTAAAAATTTGGCACATGTTTACACATTTTCTCAGAACACGATGTTATCTTCGATAATCTAAGTAATTGCATTGCTGGGTTATTGTTTTCATATTCTGTAAATATACACACCGATGACAGCCAGTTCACAAATTTAAACACAAAATTCTGTATTCTTTACTAAATACAAAATTCTAAATTGAATTCATTCTCTTCATTGCACCTTCAAGTTAACGTGTTCATAGGAAAATGGACAAGAGGTATTGACTAGAATTAGTGTATAATGTATATTCATAGATAATTGGAAAGAACCTTTTAGTGCTTCCAATTCTCTCTTCACATACGAAAACTTTTTTTATTTTGTGGTTTTGTTGGTTAAAGTAACCAACTATTTGGCTGTTTTAAACTAGATCTATTTATTGCTAAAATATTGCTGCTACTGTGAAAATAAAATTTGAAACAAGGTATTAATATTAAGCTATGATATTTTTTCATAAATACTTTCCTAATGCGCTGGGTGAAACATTAACCGACATAATTCATAATATATTCGTTCATCTAAATTTGAGTTCATGAAAAATGCAACTAAGACCAAATTTCTAATATTTCTAAGAGAGGCAGAACAGTTGTAATATACGAAATCTTCTAAAAAGTTCAACATAAGTTTCTGCTGACAGGCTATTCGATATAGAATAGGCATTGCAAACCCAAAAATGTTTAAAATGAGATGGGGAAAATACCTCCTAGTTAAGAGTCCTAGTAATATATAAAAACTCAAGCATTTTAAATTTATTTTTTTAAGCATTTTAAATTAAAAACTGAAGCATTTTAAATTTATTTCCATTATTTTCCTTATGGTGGCAAGATATTTTATAGTGGTAGTATATTTTTTATAAAGTATGTATGGTATACTATACAAAATGAACATAAGGGTTAAGAAAAAATTGCATGACTACCTTTAAAATTGGTATAAATTATGCTAAATTGAAAATATAGGGGATCATTTAGTTGATTGGAAGATCTGAAGATTTGGAAAGAAATACGCTATAAAAAAAGAAACAAACATTTGCAATCTACATTTGCAACGCTTTTGCGATATTTCCGTCTTTTCACACATGTATGCCATTTTTATAACACGTTTGCATTTGAGCTGAAAATTCAAAATATCGAGCTATTGTTTTCTTAAAGGATAAATTCATGGATAGTTTCAAAATTCTGGCATTAAGTTAGGATCCTTCAATCAATAGATATTGATTGGAAACTACTTAAATTTTGATTCTACCCGATCAATTTTTTTTCTCCAATTCTGCCTTTTTCAGCGCTAAAAAATTTTCAATGATTAATATAAATATTCTTCGATTCGGTTTCTTTTTATGAAATTTATTTTCTTTGACATGCAAACGTTTTAATCACAGCCTGTGGTCTTTATTCTTCACCTTCTAGTTTTAATATTTTTTAATTTTGTTGGGATATTTCGTTTCGTTTACCATATTATAGCAACCAATTTAAAATTTTCTTTTATTGTTTTAAGAAATATTCATTTTAAAAATTCATACAAAACTGATCATCTTTTTTAAACTTTAAATTTTAAAAGTATGCATTGCAATATGTTAATAGAACTTTAAATGCTCTATTTTAATGTCAGGTCTAGATACTGAGGAAATTAAGAGAATAGTCAAATTTTCATACTACAAATTCAGCGAATTGCTAAGTTGAAAAAAGTGAAATATTCTTCATATATTATTATATTCTTTTTCATATTGTATTCAAAATTTATTGAGTTTACTTTCTCTTATTCGAAGTATATACAAGGGAAATTATTATAATCATAGAAAATTTTGCACACTATATTGAAAATTTTCAAGCAACCCCAAATCTGAAAAATATCTTTTGGATTACATCTGTCAATAAGCGAGTGAATGACGTAAAGCTTTGAACTATGTGGATGAAGTTTGGTATACAACTTTAGGCCGAATTTGTGAACTCGAATTTTGAGCGGAATCCATTCAGAGAAAGTTTGTCTGCTCAACTGTTCACAGTTGAAGTGAACACGATAATTACGTAAAATAAATAAGTATAAAATGTTATGAAAGCTATGCGCTCAAATTTCAGTTCACAGGTTTATTCCTAAAACATGGATTTGTATCAAAGTTGCATCCAAACCTGACTGAAGATTGGACATCTATGTCTATACTTTCGCGTACAAATATATACAATAACACAAAAGCTCAATCCCCTAAATGAAATTTGGCATGTGATCTTCTGATTAAATTTATAGTTATATGCTAAATTTTAGTTCAATCAAATGGAAAAATTAACCGAAATACTTTTTTCGATTTTTTCAGTGCTCTGAGTTGAAAAGCATCTCAGCAATTTATTGCAATTATTTCGCGCTAGAATTTTTTTCTAAATTATGTGAAAAAACAGACCTTGTCATTACAGCTATTACCCATCAATCAACAGGACAAACATGAAAGTCTACGACTGATGTTTCCTAATTTTTTTTCTCCTAATCTATGGACACAAACCACATCTCACATTACATTTAGTAAAAATGCTAAATTCAAGTCAAATATATTTCGAAATTATTCATTGAAAACGTTATTTATTGGATATATATGTATCAGCTCTCTTTACTTCAAAGTATGCAACTGCCATGTGTGGGAATCGGAAAATGAATATCGCGATACTTGTGGAGTTGAAGCTGACAAAATTTAATGCGGGTTGAGGAAATGGCTAACTCCTTTATTAAGGAATATATGAGAAAGTTCGGCGGTAAGTATTTCCAACGTTTTTATACAAAAAAAAAAAGATTAATTTTTGTAGATTAGAACATTATTTGTAATATTCACTGAATACATTTGTTCAGGGAGTATATTTCTATATATCTAGGTGACCATGATGATACTTGATTCAGAAAAGACTCTGAACAATTAAAAAGGAAATGCAAGATATTTTACAATCTTGGATCATTCATATTGGTAATAATGACTAATGGACTTTTCTAAAATGACAATTATTTAATGTCATTTGTTATTGCATGACCTTTATCTATGAAATAATCGCGATTACACCAATTTCTGATCCCAAGGATCCAGGAAATAAACATTGATCAGTTTGTAAAATGTATGTTCTTATTCATATTCCATTCCAATTTTGATATTAGTATAGCTTGTCAAAGCTCCGGCGTGATTTGAAATTCATAACAAACAAATATTTGTACAATTCGATCAAAAAATTACTTATTTAAAATTGCTTGAACGCTGGAAGATGAATTTTTCCCACATCAAAAATAAATCCGGTTTCATTATGTTACAAAATATACCCGTGAAAAGGTAGATTATTCACCAATTCTGTTCGATCTTGTTCACTGGCCTGAAGCGTTCCTCGAATGAAAAACTATGATGCGTCTACACGGCGGTTTTCTGACAATTGAATTTCTGATAAGTTGTAAATGGTTAAAAGTAAAAAAAAAGGGTTTTAATGTACTGAATAAAATTTCACTCTATTGTCTGTTATTTTAATAGAATTATGGTTATTTTACTCAAAGTCTTCGCCCTGTAAGATTTCCGCAGTTCAAGTTAAGAAGTAATCTATCTTGACTTCGTTTAAGCATTATAAACTGCTACAGTAATCAAAATATACAAAATGAGAATATCCATGCTTATTTCTAAAACTGTTTTGGCTCCAATAACTAAATTGTACAAAGGGATCGGTACATATAACACTATCAATATGATTATTATGTGATAAAATAATTTCACCTTTACTTTGAAATTCTGTAATGACATCCCTTTTCACCTTTCCAAAAAGATATTTAGTAGTATGTTTTTCATTTCACTCCAGTGATTTGCCTTCCTTCATAATGATTACTTCTATTTAGCAAAAGAGCACTTGAAAGGCAAATTACTTAACAAGACCTTCTGTTCCAGATTTAATTCCGTATTTAATCTAAAGTAAGTCCAGAAATATATATCATTATTACCTTACATTATACGATTGAAATGTGTCCTATAGGACAAGATCTTCCAACCCGATTTAAAAACATGAGGTTGATTTAACAAATAGAACTATACGTTTCTGGCAACAATTGTTTTACGATGCTTATAAAAAAAGATGAAATAACGTTTGATTAGAAATTTCGAACTTAATTGCATTCAATAAGAGATATCGAATTAATAACTATCAGCGGGGAGATTCTCTGGTGTATAAATAAATGTACTTGTGTATATTACGCTATTGGTGAAGAACAGTTGTGATCTTTGATGAGTTTTTGGTGTTTAATCGTTAGGATGCGATTAATAAAGCAGCACAAGAAACCCAAGAGTATTTTGGGCGTCCTTTAGTCCAAATCATTTATACTCAATTTTTTTTAGAATTGCAAACGGAGTCATTAAATAGCATACTGAATTTCGTACATCTAATTCATAGCCTTTGAATTATTGAATTCAATTGCTTGGGGAAGTACAGATTGACAATAAACAACTGTTTCATTAGATACAAATTTTGTTATATCTATACTTCAGAGGTGAAATTAGAATTAAATTTTATTTGTCAGGTCTCTTCAATTAGTAATTGCTGTAACTTCGTCGGATTGCTCGGGTGGATTTCTTAATAATTTAAAATTTTGAAAGAATGCGAACACAAATTTTGTACAAATACCATACGAAAAATTCTCATTTTAGCTTAAAATATTTGAATTATTTTCGTTGGCAGATATTTTCAGAAACGATTTTTGGTGTCGGAGTTATCTGAAATATTCGTCAGAATGTCGAGTTGAAACCTATCAATAATATCGGTACTTTTTATACGAGATATGGTTATATAATGGTGGTATGATTTGAAATATTAATATTTCACAGAAACAAACCGATTTTAAGAAAAGTTTTGATTATCTTGCTTTGATTTTTACCTACTTCCACATTACGAAATATTTCCAATTTCGTTTCATTTGATGTTAAATACAAAGCAGAATGTGGTATTTAGAAAAAAAGTAATATTCTCAAGTATTAAAATGCAATAGCTCTTGCTTCTTTATTCCTTTCTCGTGCGATTATTTTACTGAAGAAGCTCCAACACAAAAGAATAGTATTTTTAAATTAAAGATATTCAATCGACCCTAAAAAGTAATGTCTAATGATATTTAATTAAGATAACTATTATAAGTTTGATTATTTTATACGAAACTAAAGGGATTAAATGTATTAAAATGTACTTCAATGTTTTTCCTAACAATAAAAGTTTATATAGACCTTAATCTCAGAAAATATTCCATGCTAAACAAAATAAATTAATCGCTAAACAAAATCAAAAGAGACAAGAATCATCCCTAAACAAGATCATTCGAAATTTAATTGATAAGAAAGGATAGCAAAATCACAAAAGGAAAAGCGTTTCATTACAACAAAAGCATACACAAGTCACAATCTAGATGCAATAAGTCATATAAAAGTATAGAATTATAGGAAAATCTCAAATACACAATCATTATGAATAATACTAACTGAAATGCTAATATAAATGTCCAAATATTTATGCATTTTTCTGATATAATTATAAAAGCAATCTTACCCTTAAATTTGCTACTCTTCGTTGTCGTGCTTGTGGTGGTACTAAGGGTGGTGGCGACAAGGGTTCATCAGGTGCTGCTTGGTGTGGTGACAAGGGTGTATCGGGTGCTACAAGAGGTACAGCATCGGGAGCTGCATCGGGGGCTACCAGGGGTACTGCATCGAGTGGTGGGAGTTCTGCTTGAACACCAAAATCCTTCTGAAAAACATAGCATTTTAATGTACAGAATATCATTACTATACAGAAAGAATGCATTCTCATGCAGTTTAAGGCGAACTCAAAATATTTTTTATATTCCCCCCCCCCCCTTCAAATGGTACTATTCTTAAATTCTGGCATAACATTCTGATTAAGCTTAGATATTTTTTCTAATTCTAATTAATATGACAAAAGCACAGAAAAATAAGTAGATACAGTTTATTTGAATCGAGGAGGAAAGATCTGAATTGAAGTCCTCTTAATAGCATACTGCATGAGTAAATACAATATTTTAAAGAAAGGAAAATCAGAAAAAAAAATTTCTTACCGTATTGACTGCCTTTTCTTTGATTCTTCTGTGTAGATCTTTATTTTCATCATTAAGATCACGTATTTTTTGTTGAGAAAAATTTGTTTCAGTTTAGTTTAGGGAATGAAATAAAAATCAACTTAATGATATTAATGTATTTAATGAAATGTGAACAGATTCAGACAAATGATACCATAAAGAAACTGCAGGGACCGCTTTGCATCAGTTTTCTTTCAACACTTTTTTAAATTAGTCATGTGTCAAAAAAGCTCAAAACCCTCATAATCCATTCTCGTTTTCAGCTTCATGGAAATATGACAATTTCAAACAAATATTGATGAAAGGTTCAATATGTCTTAGCACTAATCAAATAAAGCCCAGAAAAGCCGATAATTGGATAAAGTGAACATGAAAATGTGGAAAAGAAAAATTAGTTTAAGAAGTTGAATATTTATCTACATAATTAATTCAACTTTGGCAAGTTGTATTAGTAAACCGAAATATAAAATTTAAAATTATGATTCAGAAGTGGAATCATACTCTAAAAACGACAGTAATTTTTCTTACATTTAAATGACCTTTCCAAACAAATTAAGTTGACAACCAAAAATACTTGCTTAGCAGATTGAAACCATAAGCGCTTATTAAAACTTGAAAGCATAAGCTGAGCATTAAAACCTGCAAAAAGGGGTTTTTCTTTACATTTATCCTTTGTATGATTAAATATTGCATGGCTTTATTGCTTGATTCAGAAACTTACTAGAAAAACAAAAAAAAATTCCTTAAACTTTCAAAGTTTTCATAGTTTTTAGTACTTCAAAAATTTGTGGATAAGTATTTTTTTATGGGCAAATGTGTAATATTACGGGGACAATTCTATGCATCAAACCCGCACCGTATACTTCAAGTATGGCTTGCAACTCCGTTTGTTTAAAGAAAAACATTTTCACATTAACATTCGAATTTCTATACTAAAATAAAGTCTTTAAAGAAGTGATGAAATGCTCGCAACATTTCATTATTTCCTTACAACACCACTAGTATTCACAAGACCGTTATTTTGACGGTTTTCAAATTTTGTGCTTAAAATTGATATAAGTTATGTATTTAGCCAATTTCAAAATTTATTATATTGTGTGGATCATTCATGCAATGATGGACATCTATTCCTATTTACATTCATTCAACCGTTGCTTTCAGACATTTCCTGGAAAAATTTTAATACCATTTTTCATATGAAATTAGATTGGTTGATCCAAAGTGTTCAGAAACCGTTATATTTTTATCTATTTTGTTCCGATTTTGATTCATTTTAGAAATAAAAGCTCAAATTGGATATGCTAAGAACGAAAATACAAATTATTTTATCAATAATTAATTTTTATATTAAATGCTTTTGTTAAATTATATTCGTTTATTCATATGAATTAAGCCTAAAGTTCCAATAAAAATTATGATCAAAAAGTCAATTTTCCGTTTATGATAAAACTAGGTATACACTTAAAATAGGTAAAATATATACCTAAATACATTTGTTAAATTCTCTAAACTTGTACTTTAATACTTTGGTATATAATTGTATAATAGTGAAGGTACATGCAACTTAAAATTAAGGAATGAATACATTTTTCTTTGAAATGCAATTTTTAATGATAGAGAAAATATTTATTCCGCAAATGATATTTCTCAAATTTCGAATTTCTGAATTACTCTTTACAGTTTAATAGCATAAAATATACAACATTCACGATTTCATACACTGTCGGTTACTTTTGTAGTTTGAGATTTTAATAGATATTCTTTATACGCCCAAATCCTATTTATGAATCTAAATAGATCAATGATCTAATTCGAATTCTGTAAAGATAGGAAACTATCATTTAATTTAGACTTCTCATTCACTTTTAAATAACATGGAACAGAATTCAAAACTTTGAAGATGAACAAGAATGGTTACAGAGTTTCTAAAAAGGCTAATGAAAAACCATTTCTACAAATTATGAATACTTTAGCAACTGAATCATTTTATATGTTGAAAACTTGAGACTGGGATCTCTTTCTCTGGATCTTCTCTTTTAAACAAAAGCATTATACAAAACCAGCCACAAGCGATTTAAAAAGGGTTTAAAAACGTGTTGAATCATTTTTTATTGGACTTTTATAAATGCCGCGTGCACCACAAAGTATCACACGGGGCTTACAGAAGTACGTAACACATTACAAAAAGAAAATTTAACAGTTATGAAGGATTACAGATGTCAATAAATTTACAGTACTTTTCAAAAGCACTTCTAGTGGAAATAAGTTAGTGAAACTCTGGCGGCCAATTTATATTTATGTCCTTGAGAGCTGGTCTTAGGATCTGTCTTTCTTTGACAAACTTGGAACATACAAAGAACACATGTTCAACATTTTCCTCCCCACCAATATTACAATCGCAGGAAGATGACGGAAACAAATTATATTTGTACAAATAACTTTTAAAGTTACCATGACCAGTTAGAAATTGGGTTATTTTGTGATTAGTATAACAATGATGGCAGGACAGTCTTATTAATGGAAAAAATTTCTTTGTTAAGCTCCCTTTATTTGAAAAGGAGACACTCTTGATTCCAAGACTCCACCATTTTTCCTCTCGTTAATATTCCTAAAGGATTTAGGAATATTAACGTCAATGTTGATTTTGCGTTTAGTGGCAGCGTTTGCAAGCCGATCGGCCCACTCATTTCCATAAATGTCCGTGTGTCCACGAACAAATGCAAAAACTATTGAGATATTTTTATCTTTAAGGCTTTTAATTTGCTTTTGGATTTCAACGATTATGTTGTTAGACGAAGAAATACACTTCAGAGAATCCAAGAATGATAAAGAATCGGTACAAATAAGATAGTCTGAGATTACACTATTTTGTTCAGCAATCCATTTGATGCCGAAATTGAAAAATAAGAGTTCAACTACAAAAACTGTGCATCACGAATTCTGAATTGAAAATGCATGGATTCCATACCACTTCTGAAAACAACAAATGCGAAACCAACTCTACCATCAAGTTTACTGCCATCAGTATAGCAAATGACAGGAAAAACAATTTTATCACTAAATTGAATAATATTGATAGCGGTTCTCTGAGGGATGAGGGAGAAAAGATGGAGACAATATAATGATAATTAGAGATGCAAGAAGCAGAGAGATTTTCCTTATAGGCAATATTATGAAGAACAACAATATCAATTGAAGGAAAGCCAGAAATTGCATAAACTAACTCGTACCTTATGGTACGATATCCGCGTATGACCCGCAAAAGTATATATTTAGCAGATATTTAGAATTCTCCTTTCTCGTAAGTGCCGCACCCCTAACTCTAGAACCATACATTATGAAGGGTTTGATTACTTGTTTATAAATGAGCGAATGTACGTTGGAATTTATACCAAACGTGTTGCGTGCAATCCGATTTAATCCATGCTGTAAGTTGAAGCATTTCTCTGATACGTAAGTTAAGTGTTGCTTCCACGAAAATTTACTATCAAGAACCCCAAGATATTTCATTTGCTTTAACATAATCAAGAGAGCTCCGTTGAGATATAGCTGAAATGCATCATAGCAAACGTTTCGTTTTTCAATAGCCATGACTGGTTTCTTCAGGATTAAAATTAATTTAAAACCTTTTGACCATTCGGAAGAGGTTCAAAGTTTCCTGTGCGTGTAGGAAAGTCGCTGGAAGATCCCACCTTGGAAACAAATTAGGATGTCATCAGCAAAAGCTATGATGTCATAGCAGCCCAGAGTTTTAAGTTTAGATAGGAGATCATTGATAATGATATGTTAAAAAATAGGTCCAGATACTAATCCCTGAGGCAAACCCCCTTTCAAGACGATGGATTGCAGAAGTTGAACACAGTTGCCTTTTTGCTATTCTTTCATTTCAAAAGTCAGCAACAAGTGAAAAAATGTTAATCGGAATATCCACTTTTTTTAAGAAGATTCAGAATGCAAGGCCACCATGCATTGTCAAAAGCACCGTTTATATCAAGAGAAACCAAGGATTGAGTGTAAATGTTTCTTTTTACCTCTCTGAACAATATCATTCAAATGTAAAAGAGCGTCTTCGGTACTTTTTTGAAGGGTAAAGCCATACTGATCACAAGAAAGAAAGTCTCCACTGCGCAGATACCAGCATATCCTGTTAACAAAAAGTGTCTCTAAGTATTTACCAAGAGCCGGAAGTAAGCTTATGCAACTAAGGTTTTCCAAATGTGGAATTCTAAATTCATTTATTTTGGGGATGAAAATCACCTGGGCAAGTTTCCAAGCGCGTGGGAAAATACCTGCATCTAGGCAAACATTAAAAAGTTTATGAAGAAAAGGGAATGCCAAGTGAAACTGTTTAATAATCTCATTTGAAATAGAATCCGGACAAGATGATTTATTTGGTTTCAGCATAGAAACGACTGTATTAACTTCATCACAAGAAAAGGAAGGATCAATTAGAGAAGGGTAAGAATAACGCGCGGTCTGACGATACACTTTCTGTAAGTGATTGTCATTTTCCTCTGAATCAGAAAGGAAAGGATTTCTGAAGCCCAGCATTTATTGTCTCATCTAAAGAGGAGGTTGTTTCTCCCATGGATAGATTAATACCAGTTATTTCAATTTTTCATGAATTCTCTTTTAACACCGTATGTATAAACCTTTTTCCACACATTTTGAACATCAATGGTCAAAAGAAATTTCTTTCAACAATCAGATTTAGCATCAGTAAGCATTTGATTATAATCTTTTCTATATTCAAAATATTTATCTTATATAGCTCTCTAACAGTTGGATTCCTACAACGCTAAAATCAACGCCTAGAGGCATTACGCCTCTTTCTCGCACAGCCAATCTCGATTGACCACCAAGGGACATTATGCTTGCTAGACTTCTTAATAGGTATTGAGTACAAGCATGCCTGATAAAGAACAGAACCAAGTTCCTCAACAACTGTATTTAGGCAAGAACAATCAGTACAACTGTTAAGAGTATCGAATATACGAGAAGAACAAAATTCCCGAAAACGGCACCAGTTTGCTTTCTTTGTATTGAATATTATAAAAGGAACTCTTGATGCTTCTTGTCACATGATCAGAAAGGAAATCATTCTCAGAAAGACACCAATTCGAAATATCCTGGAGTAGATCCGAACCAACATCAATATAGCTTGTACCCTGAGGTGCACGAAAAGTGCACAGTCTTCGTTAATAATAAATAAATTGTTGGCAGAAATAAATTCAGACAGCTTATCTCCCCGTGCATCTGAATAGGGACTAAACCATAATTCGGATTTGTTATTAGAGTTCATACTCCAAACCAATCGATTGAGATTCCTGTAACAAAAATCTTGGTTAATTTTATGAAGATCCGAATCAATGTTTTTTGAAGGCTCAAAATAATATGAGAAAAGAGTAAACACAGCTGTGCCTGCGGCAACTTCTAAAGTGACCATATTGTAATCAGTATTTTTATAATCAAGAAAAGTTGAAAGATCACGTGAACGAACAATAATAACTGCCTTGATAATGTCTGAATTAGGATCATAAAAAAGTAAGTACAGGGATAACCCAGAAGAGAACTCCTGTAACTATGAGGTTCCTGAACCAGCGCACAGTCAATATTTTCTTCCATATTTAAAATAAATTTTTGAGTAGCAGATTTGGATTTATGAAGGTTTAATTGCACACACTTTAGAACTTGTTAATCTGAACTAACCATAGTTAATTGTAGATTGAGTATTCTTCATAAAAATATGGCAAGGACAACACTCAGAAAATGGTTTAGGATTAACATTGACTTTTTTATGCATATTATTTGTTTTATGATTGAAACGGAAGCAGTTTATACAAGCCACTGCGTCTCTATTCGAACAATCTTTCCCTGTGTTCTCCAGATCAATTAAAACAGGCTGTTCGTTTATTACATTCGTCAGCACGATGGTTATATCCAAGACACTTAAAATATCTATTAATAAGAAAATAGTCAACATCACATACGCTCCAATTGATTTTCAGTCTTGTTTGTCGTAGAATACATTTACGAACCATTGGGAGCGTTTCAATCACAACATGCCTCGTATATTGGAAGTTTTTTCAGGTAAAGAGAACTCTGCACTGACTCAAACTTTCATCAGATACAGCAATTTCAGGATTTTGTTCAGAAATCACTTTTAGGAGATCTTTATTAGTATTTTCATTAGGCACATTTTTAACCAGGATGGCTGGATTCCTTCTTTTAGGCAGAGAAGTATTTAATTCCTGAGAATTTTCTTTCAGTTCAGTTAAAAATCGATTCCGATCATTTTCAGAAAAAAAAAACTTACCAATAGTTTATTTCCTCTGATATTTTTCAAGTTACATACACCTAATTTAGACTGATGGATTTATTTTTAATTTAATAATTTTCCTATCATTAAAAGAGCAATTTTCCGAGTCTACAATTAGACAGTAATTCGAAGAAAATGAAGACTTTTCTTTATCTTTCGTGACATTAGATGGCGCAATGATAGCATATGTTGGCTTTGTAATGGCTTCTCTCAAACTTTGTTTACAAGCTTCCAAAAAAGTAACTGCCTTTATTCTTTCAAAATTCTTATATATAGAAGATTTTAACTCACCCAAAGCTTGCCTGGCTTCTTCATGCACCTGTTGGTTCATATTACATTTTGATAGAAGCGCTGATTCAGCAATCTTGCAATGTTTTTCAAGAGCTTCGAAAAACACGTCATCCTCCATTGCCGCCATATTGGCATCCTCATGTTAGATCATTGAAGTCAATTTTGGAGTTTTCCGCCATTAACTTTGTTACATATTACCAAAATTCCATTTATACATTTTTAAGATTAAAAAAATAAACGTTACAGTTTTAACAGCTTTTATTCGGTATAACTTTATTTCTAAAAAACTTTCCGGTTTTATAAAAGCAATTTATTGTTTTAGTTAATGCGTTTATTATCAAACGCATTGCGTTGACATTAAATACATTTTCTGTTACATATTTTTTATATGAAAAGAGAAAATAGAAAAAAAAATCGAACGGACGAATAGAGCTTAAAAAATTAGACAAAATGTTTGATCTCTTAAATGTTATACAAATTTCCTCGGATCATTTATAACAAAAACAGAATTGATACAGTTCGCAAAACTGGACCCTACGGACTTATTTACAAATGCTTGACATTTTTACGATAACCATTTAAATCACAGCTCCTATCTTAAATAATTTTTCCTGTTGTGTATATCAAGTTTATTATAAAAATTATTATAATGTAAATTGAAAAAGCGGCTCTGTGTTAAGTCACAACATGAGAGTCGAATTTAACACATTTGTAATTCGTTAAAAGATGGAAAACCTAAGACGAATATGTATGTACGATGTATTGATAAAGAATGTTGAATAAAGCAATTTCCCTGCTGATTTTCGATAAGAAAATGAATAAAAATGTAGCAAAGTATCATCTTAACTGAATTCCAATTGACTTATCGACGCTCAAAGATGCAAATGGAATTTCACTTCGTCGAATTTCTCACAACGTATCAATATAAACATAAAAGTTGTCTCAAACGATGAAATTTAGTTTTATAATTCTTGTTTCTCGCTTAGCGTTAAACTCACCTGAGAGCTTTATAGAATAAGTACAGGTGATCAATAAGAATTGAAATATACAAATTATGAATCAGGAAATGCTTCCGTGTGACTGTCAGTTTTTTAAATGGGAAACGTTAGCGACCAGAAATCGCTAATCTTGGTCAAATGCACAATTTTCAAAATTAAATTTTGACATGCTAAAGCATTCATCAAAAATCAAGACAATTCTCGCAGTTTTCGCCTCCAAATGAAGAAATAAACAGAGCAAAAATAAATCTCATGCTACAGCATGAGGACCAAAGAGCTATTTTTCTAATAAAAATTATTTTAAATATTAAAAAAAATTTACAAATTTAAAAGAATCTCTTTAGCTACACCACGAGTTCTGAAGTACTTGATACATTTGTATAGAGGTAAAAGATTGAGAAGAAATGAATTCATATTTTGTATACGAAATACGGCGTATTGATAAAGTAAGAAATTAGTTAAAACCAACTTCCTGTTGAGTTACAATCCTTTGAAATTAAAAACACGTCGCAGAGTAATATAAGGATCAAATTTAAATTAACATATCGAAGTTCAGGTGGAATATAAAAACTTAAGACAAAAACAGGCAAAACTTGAAGTAACTGTCATAATATAGTTTTAATTTTCATTTCCTATTTTCCCGGGATGGCCTTAAACTTTCCCGATAATTAGACAAATTAAATACCTGTAATCAATAGCGAATTCAGTATCAGAAATTCCAAATGTGTTGGTAGTCACTTGAATTGCTAACCTGAAGGTTATTTTTCTTACGATGTTGAATTACATAGCGGAAATTATGATAATTTTCGCAACTTTCACCAAGAACACAAAGTAATTGTTGTAAAAATAACTTATTCGCAACATTTATTACCACCATCACACCATCTTTTCAACAACGTAGATTTAATCACAGCATAATTTTTTCACCAATATAAAAACCTTCAAATTTAATTTTAAAAGAAATTTTTAATAATTAGATGGCAACCAATTCCTCGTTTTATCAAATAGAATTTTACATATTTTCGTTTTTACTTACTGATAAGAATTACTCTACTTTTTAAAAAAAGTTTTTTAAATAGTTCCTGGTAATATTTCTCAATTCTAAATCTCATTTAATTATAGCTAAAAATTGCTTCCATAAAAATATCCTGCTATTTTAAAGTTTATAAAAAATTCAGCAAATATTAGGTTTATATATTGCTTTTGTAAAATGATTTTTACATTATATTAAAGTTCAAGTTGCAATTACTTTCCGTTAGTATAAATTTCATTGCTGAACTATTTTTTCCCCTCATTGTAATATGTTTTTATAATTAACTGATTAAATAAAATGAAATCGTAAAATCGAATTACCTCCTGCAATTGATCAATAAAGGCATCTTTCTCTCTCATCGACTCGTTTCGAGCCCAAATGCGCCTCCATTTCCTCCATCCTTCGAACAAGCATTAAATGTTCCCGAAATCAATAAAAGAATCATTTTAAAAATTGTATTAAGGAAGCGCAAGTTCAAGCGACTTAATGGACATAGGTTTATAGGAAAATATTTCTAAACACCGAATTTAAAGTTTTCAATTATGTCAGGAAGCATATTTTGTTTAAGGGATGGCATTTGAAACAATATTGCAATTTTACCATGACACATGTGCAAAAAATATTTTAGAATATTTTCTGCTCGATATATAAAACATTTGAGAAAACTTTTGCCTCAAGTATGAACTTTATTCAAACATTTCCAAACAAAAGCAACTGCCCAGAATTTTATATTTTTTGATATATGCAATAATTGATGTATTTGGTCAAAGACTGAAGCAAAGTTTCGGAATAATTTAAAATTCTTGTTAGTTACAAAAATCAGATTTGTGAAATTAATGCAAGTTTACGCTTTAAAAAAATCTAAATTTACGATGGTACATCGTTGTATTAATATTCTGGTTCAGTTTCTAAGCAGTACTCTAAACTAAAAGGGTTAACATATTTCAAATCAATATTTAGTATTTTAGTAGTCTGTTTAGAAAATTTTTTTCAAAAATAGGGGAAATGAGTTTAAAGTCTGTTTTAAATTTTCGGATAAAAGGAATTTTCTTCAAGATTCTTGAGATGGTATTATATTCCTACTATTTCGGACAATCTATTGATTGCAATAGATCAGAAGATTCCGATGCTTTTTTTTTTTTAGTTTGGAAATATGTTCACTAACCTGGAAACATTGTTATCATCAACTGATGTTTGTTACATTTAAATGAATTCCAAATTTGTTAGAAATCGCAGCATCGGTGGAAAAACGAAATATTTTAATAATTCAGAATTATCTAAATTTGCAACAATAAAATTTTAAAACAAGTAAAATTCTTGACACAAATTAGCCACGTGATATTCAGAAACTGACAAAAAAGTGGAATAGGAAAAGACCATTGGGCTGAGATATAAATCCGGGGAGCCAGTCGCTTGTTTTGGCTCGAGATAAGCGTACCCAACACCAGTCATGCGACTCGTGGTGAATTTTAGTGCAAGAATACCTTTTTTTGGCAACATATTGCAAGGCTTGACCTGCCCAAAAACTGTCTAGCAAGATTTTGCTTCCCGGTATTAAGTCCGAGTGGTAAAATATTTCGCGATTTTTTTTTAAATTAACCCCATTGGTTTCGAAAATAGTTTTCTTTTTGTAACATTAGTAGCCGAGTTTGTCGATTTAAATCATTTATACTTTTTTTTACGTTAATAAAAGTGATTTTTCTTTCATGTAACTATTTTAATTTTTTTATTTACCTAAAAACTTTTTTTAATTTTACATTGCATATTCAAATGCTTTCCATCATTGTCGCAACCAGACAAAAAAATTTAAATACAGATTAAAACAAAGACCGAATTCTTTTTCTCAAAATACTGTGTACGTGCATATATCAATACTATCCATGTTATTAGAGATGGAAATTGTAGAATATTAAACTGCATATTATAGACTTGCGATATTGTTATTTATCATTGCAATTACTGTTTTAATCTTCAAACTGTTAGGAAAATTTTTCGAATATAATTTATCTGTTCATTCTTTGTATAAAACGGAATCCCTGTAAAAAGCACTTTACTATCCCAATCAAAAGATTGCTTAAGAATTGATCAGATTATTTAATTTTTGAAAAGTGAAAATCCTTTACTCCCACAATTTTAAATATTTAATCTGAAGAATATTTTTGTAATTTTAATGAATAGAGCAATAAGATAGTTCTTTTCAAGAAATTCAACAAATCTTGGGTTAATCTAATTCGGTCAAATCTATCTTATTATTCGTATATAGATGTAAACTAATTTTAGGCAGTAAATTTTAATTACAAATAAAATTAGTTCACAATTTTAAATATATTCTAGTATATTAGTTCTATGAATTTTTCGACGATTACCATATTTAAATCATTTTCTTGAAAAATAAAAATTACAATCCCTGCCAAATAGGCATTTATTAAAACATTCAGGGTATAATACGATTCGAGTATTTATGTAAAAAAAAAGACACTGCATGTTGGAAATAACAAAGATCTTTATTTGCCTTAAAACCCTTACACAATTATTAATCCATCAATGATGTTTTTATGTATACTTGTACTGGCGAGGAAAAAAAATCACACCAAGATTGCAGTCAAGCACGTGCAACTCATCCAAGATTGAAATAAAGCAAGTAATAAAATATAATGCGGTTATATCTGTTTAAATTAAGCTTAATGACATTAACTAAATTAAGTACAATAACTAAACTAGGAAATATTATTCAGTTACCTTTAAAATCAATGATCCAAGTTATGAAAATTTAAAATACGTATATATAGCTTAAATTTTATCTACTTAATTGTGAAATGATGCAGGATTATCCTTTGAATCCGTTTCTTTGCATTTAATTGCACAGTAAAAGTAAAATATGGCTTAAATGGGCTTTAAAATGTAGCAGTTAACAGAAAAATAATCGGCCATTGAAATATACTGAAGAACGGAGAATTCTATTCAGAGAATGTAAATTCTAACCACAAGTCACATGATTTTATCTTGTCCAACACGAGAAAAATTAAAACTATTTACAGTACTGTTTACAGTTTCATTTTCAGCTATTAGATTTTATTAAAATGTCGTATTTCTACTTATCGATGACGCATAACCGGTTTCAATAATCAGTAAAGTAAAACAGTTCTTAAATATAGGACTTTTGATCAAAACTGAGTTTTAACGCAGTCGTAGCTTAACAAAGCTTCAACTTGGATTGCGTATACAACAGTTTCTTAAATTAATGGATGTGAAGGTAAATAGCCGTAATTATCCCCAGACAACTTTAAATAGATGTAGAAAAATATCATCTAGACCAATGATAAAAGATGATATAGTAGATTTTCGAGCTGGATTAGTTTAATAACATTTCCTACAGAAGAGGGAAGGCTGTATTAATCATCATATATAGTAATTATTTTTATGTAGTATAATTAATAGTATTTAGGCTTTTCAATAACTGGAAAGCAGCTGAATTTTCTGAAATTTTGAAGATTTTTTTCCAGCATTAAGAGATTTTTCAAGCTCATTTACAGAGAAATGAGTAATACCTGAATACCATTTGTTTAAAAAAAAAAATCAAACTTCGTATATCTAACCTTAGTTTTCGTTATCTGCTTCAATTTCTGAACATTCGGAACAGCATATCTCCAAGAAAAAAGATTGACTAAATTTATGAGATTTTGGCTATAAATCTAGATGTACCAAATTTCACCTTTCCTTGGCGAAACAGAAATATCTCAGCCCAGGGGTATTCACCTAACCGTGCATAACAAAAACTATTCTTAAACAAACAAGAATCGGCAATCATATAGAAACTTGTGACTTAAGGTCTTTAACCATTTGGCATTAATTGGGTTAAAATAATTGTTTTCAGATATTCATAAAATTTCATCATTTCAGATATTTATAAAAGGCGAAAGTGTTGATATGCGTGTTTTGTCCAAATAAAAATGGTGGGTGACAACTGCCGAAACTAAAATGTTAAGAATCTCAGTGAAGTCACGGCTGAATAATCCATTAATATACGCCTTATAGTTCAAATGCTCGAGCAACGACTGTATTTTTGAGGGGGGCTGGGAGAAGCCAGGAGAAAAGTATTTGTGAGTAAGCCTCGAATGATCGTTCCTTAAAAGGGTTAACATTTTCCCAATTTAGAGGGAACTCAAGGTGTAATCAAAGGTTTTACATTGTACAATTTGCTGTACTTAAATTAACCTGATCTTGCTTATTCAGAAAAAAAAAAATCACTTTTCCAAATATAAGTCCCCACTTCAATATAAGTTATACACGACGCTCACTTGTATATTTCGCAGAATTATTCTCATTTCCCTGAATATCAACATGGGCAGGATCCAAGATAATAAACTGTTACTCATTATGGAACGAAGTATGGTGTAGAAATTAAATTTTCAGTATGAAATGGATTATCTAGACTTAAGGTAGTGACAGCTTCTATAGAGGAAGAGCAATAGCTTTTTACTTTCATTTCTCACATATTGAAGAACCAAGTAAATGGTATTTAATTTGGAAGTAAATACGGAGGAAAACGCATGAAGCTTCCAATCTACAACTTGATAACTAAAGAAAGATGCCACCCACGTTGTTACCATACTTTGAATCTGTAAAAAACCGGCATGTAGTCCCAAAACATTAGTAGATGAGAACTAAAAATCAAATTAACAAACAGGGCTGCAGTGTCTTCTTTTGGGAAGTTTTGGAATAGATGTTTGGTACGTTAATACGTTAATTTCTAACCAGGGATAGTATGGATGAAAGCGTTATTGGTGTTCTGGATGACATCTGGATGCATCTATGTAAACGCCTTCGCAATTAGAAAGTACAAGGACGATCATGATTTGAGACGATTTTCCCATAGTGGACGAGAACGATTGCTTAAAATTCGAAAGAAATACTAAATAGGGAGCCTTTTACACATCTTTAATTGCAAAGGTGTTTGCTGACCGGAGAAGGTATTAAAGCAGCATCACACAGCTGATGTAGATTATGTACATAGTTCAACGTGGGAGGTAGAAAGGGGGTGTTGAAGTATGCACAACACACCTGTTCAGTTTAGAATTTATAAAACTGCGATAAATAATTTTCGACAGGAGCGATCAACCTCTCAAGTTATACTTCACAAAATTCGTAAAATGTTAGGCGATCGCAAACGTTAATTCAGTGAATGAAAAAGCTTAAGGAATAAAAACCGATACCGACAAATACGATACCAAGATCTTTCTGACGATTCTTGATATTTAATAAAATACCATTAAGAACAAATTTTGAATGCAGATGCCTTTTGAAGTCGTGTATGCATAATATTTTCAGAGAAAAACAAATATTGCGATTAGACCAAGACACCAAGTTACTCGTTGTCTGCAATTCTCTTTAAATGAAGATGGTATTGACAGATGAAATGTAATTATTTTTTTAAATCAAAGCAAGTCTCTAAACGCTACACTGTGGTACTGCCTAATCTTGGCATTATGCATCAGAATACGTATTCCCCAAACGCATACGAATGCGCCAAGAAAAGATACGAACTTAAAATTAGACATTTTAGAAAGACTAGACCAAAAATAATAGTACATCTAGTTATTTTGGAGGATAAGGGGTATATTAGCTTAGTTCTATTAAGTTTTTCCTAAAAAGTTTCTACTATTTCAAATGGCTTAATATTCGAAATAATTAAATAGGGAAAGATTAAAATTGAATTTAAAACTTTCTCCCGATTTTTAATCCAGAATTTTCCATCCTTATAAATTTAACATATTGAGTGAATCAATCGTCTCAAACTGATTTTAAAAATTCGATTTTCGAAATTCAACTACCATATAGGTTAAAATCGTGGATTAAAATTACAGGAAAATGATTCTTTTTTGTTTTAAGAATTCCGATTTTGTTTAATAAAGTCATAGTTTTGAAAAATATTGCAGATATTATTCTGAACATTTTACCAATTTTAAATCTTCCACTCGGATTAATAGTTATTTTACACGGAATGTGGGATCAAAATACCATTCCCACACTACCCTTGTCCGATATTATATTCGAGTTTCCAAAAATAAGTCTATAATTTTTACAAAATTAAAAATAATTTTTAGCACGCGTCTATATGAAATGAAATAAATGGGAAATATGATGTTTTCTAAAAAGTAAATGCAATGGAAAAGTTTCATGATCTTTTACAATATTTACATTTCAATAAATCTTTACCTTAAACATGGTCTAATATACATCCTTTCTATTCTGTGTCCAATGGCTAATTTATAAATATATAATTGTAATGCATGCTTTAAAAAAGGTTTAAATGAAGTAAATAATTATATTTTATGTAACTTGAGTCAATAAATTCTCTAATAAATTACGAATGATTAGTTTTTATCTAGATCCTCTGCTCTGTGTAGCAAATTTAACAAAATATTCTTGGGACACTTATTTTAAATAAAAAAAGTGTTGCACTCCAATCAACAGGCGATTATAGATCACTTCATCTACCTTCTCAAAGACGATGCTCCTAATTACCGCTCAGTTTTTCTCAAGACTGATTGCACTACGATTATGAAAATGTTTATTGTTCTAAACTATTCTATTCAAAGCTTCATAAATCGATCCGATTAGATAACAGAAAAGATATATTCATTTATAGAAATGTTACAGTTTCCAGAGTATATCTCAGATTCTTTAGGACCAAAGGACTGCATAAAATTTAGACTTCATAATGTTTGAAGTATATTTATATACCAAAAAATAAATTGACATTTTAAATCCTTTAATAATCAAATTTATATATCATTTAAATCTTTTTGAAAGTAAAATTAAATTTTAATTTTATGACTAATCGGAAAAATTGAATAATTATTTGAGGTGTTATATAAATTATGAAAATTATTCGGTAATGCACATCAGACTGTTTTCAGTACTCATACTTAGAAAAATAAATGCTTAGTTTCAAAAGAAATATTTTTATATTAATTGCAGTGTAATCATTTGCTCTTTAAAGCCGAAATTTTACGGGAGCTCACAGAAAATGAGGTACCTAGTGCAATGAACAGAACGGTTAAAATCTCCATGATAGTGCAAGTGAATTATAGTAGTATCAAAAGGCTAAGCTTCAAAATATTTTGCTGTAGAATCTTCATAAATAAAAAATAAGTAAAATTAAAAATTTTAGCCAGCTTTAATACTGCCGAACCGGCTGGTCGCCAAAGGCGGCAAGTATTTAATAAAGACAACTTCATCACTAAATGTCGGTTTGTAAGAGCCGATCAAGTGAAGCAGATAATGACATTATGATTTTACAAATATTTTCTAATAAAAGCATGTTTGATGAATTACTTCAAAGTTTAATTTAAATAATTTAATTTCAGAAATTCAGATACAATTAAAATTTTAATGATATCGGAACTAATTTGGCATTTGATACAATTCAGATATTCCTCTTCATATTAAAATGGATTGTCATTTCCCTCGGCCTTTTTTTCTGGGGAATATCTTGCAATACTTTGTGCTTATTCCTACTTTGTTATTGTTTCTACTTCAAAACCTATTTCTATGTTCTAATCATCTTTCAGTTTGCCTCAGTGAAATGCAATAGATTATCGATCTAAGTTTGCTTCTTCAAAAGATTGTGGGGCTCGTTAACTTCGATATATTAATGATCCGAGGATCTTAATTTTAAACCACTTTAAAAAATGTATCAAGAAAGATGCGTGTTACTTAAAAAGAAATGAACTTTGTCAATTCCTTAAAAAGCCGCTTTTAACTAGGCACAATTTATTTTTACGGATAATTCTTAAACGCAACGAAGTAAAACCGGATGATTACTCTATAATTAAGGATAGTAAATTTTAAAAAAATCATTAAATAAAAAACTAATTTTTATAGAAATATACAGAACAAATATTAAATACAAATTAGAAAAATTTCTGAATAAATTAATTCCAGATTTTTCGGTTTAAAATATTAATGAAGAGGAATCTAAGTAAGGTCAAGTGAGAACGGCCGGTATAACAGAAGGACAATTTAAAAAGGAAAATTTCTTTTGAATTTAAAATGGATCCAAATTGAAATTTTATAAAATCTAAAGCTATAGAAAATTTAAATAAAATTTTGAATATTTAAGATGGTTTTGTAGAGCGAACAACGATTTTGCAAGAAATAAGTAAGATTTTATAGAAGAATCAGTCCGGTTGTATCATGAAGATTTAGAAACCCGAGAGTAAGTGACGAAGACTATTAGAAACATTAGAAGCCAAGTTAAACAATTGTCTTTTGTATTCTCATAGAACAAGTGTATACCAGCAGTATCTAACCAGGCCTTCAACTATTTCCAATTGAAATTATTTAGGGTGGACATCCCCGTTATTTCGATGAATTGAATACAATTACCAAGATAAATTCAGAGGATTCAATAAAACAAGTAACATTTGGGCGTTATTCGTTCTTAAATACTAAGTGAAACTTCGAAGCTTAGCTGAAATTCACATTTACATATAAACACGGATTGAAATCCTAAATTCAAAATCTAACCACTAAATATACAATATTTTACTGGCACATTTTCCAAGAATTCCATAAAATGAATCATTAAAAGATGATTAACCCTTTAACGGTTTTATTTTCTTTACTATCTAATATGATATCTATTTTGGGAATATTTTATTTTGATTCAAATGGAAATCCACTGAATACTTGATTAATCTATGTATTCGAAGTAATTTTAAATTAAATTATAATGGTTATGAATGGTTTATTTTTGCTTACAGCTATCAAAATTTAATAAATAGATGGCACTCGGGCTAAAGAGTTAAGCGGTTAATCCCGAGATCATTTCTTCTATATTGTTCAATGGTGTGTTTACAAGTGCTACGTAGAGAGCTACTAAGCGATAGAAAAAAATTTATTTTTAAAGTGAAAAATTCAGAAAATTTTAAATAATGAATAAAATGCATACAGGCCCGTGGATGGTCTCATCGGCAAAATGAATTTTTTTCCACCTGCGCCATCTGAAAGAAAAAATACAATTTTAATGTTCATCTTAAAATATTAGAACAATCAATGAAATAAATGGTTACCCATTTTCATATTAGAATGCAATTTAGAAACTAATAAAGACATTTCTATTTATATATGCACTGTTTTCCTGATTGGGATAAATGAAAGAACCCTAGTAAATACTATAGGTTTGAGCATAGTAGAGTTTTAAAGTTTAAAACAGACATGAATTCTTTCTGAAAGAATGATTGGAACAACAGAGCACAATACATTTTATTGCATCTTGGTATGGATTATACATTCTTTAAGACTCCTCGAATGATTAATTTTATTCCGATTTCCAAGCCGGAAGCAGACATATGTTAACCTGTTTCCTAAATTACTTTTGATTACGGTTTAGTTTGGTTTAGTTATATTAACGTCCCGTTTAAAGCAACACTTGGGCTATTTTGGGACGGACCTCGTAATTTTGAACCGCGGTCAGATGACGAACTTTTGATTACGGATCTGCTACGAACATAAACTAACATCGCAACTTTGAACAATAAACCATTGAAAGAAAACATTCGGAAGAAAATTCGTTCCGTTAATTTCCATTATGCTTTCATTTAATCCACTTTTAATTTCCACGCCTATTATTCGCGTACAAAAGGCATTAAATGTCTTTACAGAAAGAAGGTTATATATTTGCTTCAGAATATGTTAATTCGTCAATTTATAGGATAGGGCTATGTATGAAAGTAAATACTTTTAATTAATCCTTACTTTTAATTAAACATTAATCTTGTATTCAAAATGAATACAAGTGTTCATATAAAAAGCATTTGCAAATATATATCCCATCTTAAGCAGCTTCACATAATGAAAACCAATTAAAAAGGAATGTTTATAAGGCACTTCTTTCAATTAAAGAAACGAACATTTTCCATGTTGTAAATCTCCGAAATTAGTGTTGTAAACAATGGATATTTGATATATAGTTGGAAGTTTTACTTGTAAATGTATTTCAAATTGATTTTTCCTTAATAAAACGAATAAAAATTCTCATTTCTTATAGTACTCGTTTTTTGTTTGCAATCGAAAACGTGCTGCGCATATTTCCCAACCCTTAACTACAAATTATACACTGAAGAAAAGCCATTCAGGATAACCACACCCACAATTCATTATAAGTGAGAAAGTTCAACAGTAGTACATTTTCATTGCAAGTTTTACTGAAATAAAAAAAGGAGGATCTTAGTATCGAAAATTTACACGATATTTCATATTATAAAATACTCTGCAGAAAAATTAATTTTTTCTGCACTTAAATTTAAAAGAAAATGCTTTCTGACAAATAAAAAGCACGTCTTTATACTGTGACATATTTAAATATTTATTAGTTTGTTTACGAGTTTAAATTTTCAGATCTACATTCCTATGCATTTCTGAAATTGGTTATGAGACTAATTATGCGAAGCTAAAATTTAAAAACCATTTTATTTTTGGTACAAAATATACTAAGATATATTCCCATGTTAATAAAATTTAATCCTTAAGGCAAGAATCAAATACAAATTAGATCCATGTTTTGGATTCTTTGTTAAATTTCGCTTGTTTGATACAAGCTGATGGGCAATTGATTTAACTTGCCAAGATAATTTTTCGGACTCGCAAATTTAATGGAGTAAAGGATTCTTCGAAGAATTCGAATCAGATTCTCTCGGCGATTAAAATATTTATTTATAATTATAAACAATAAGTAAAAAGTAGCAATGAATGAGTTTTACGAAAGATATTTAAAAAACGAATTAAGATTTGTTTTCATCCACAAGTTACTAAGATCATAATTATGTTTTTTTTTCATATTTGATTATTATTTTATCATTAGTATAGTTTATACCTCTTTACAAAGCTATTCGAGTTATTTTGGAACAAATACTATTAAATTGAAACACCTTCAAATCCAGAATGCATTCCCGATCCTTATAGCCGGATTCGAATTTGGCATTTTCCTCCAAACTGAGTCATTAGTACCAGAATTGTTCTCTCAGCATCTATAGGAACGTAGACTGTTCAAATACTATCTCTAAGTGCCGAAACATGCTGCACTACGTTTTTGAGCCCAAAGAGATTACACTCGGCGACTCTTACTCGTCTGTGCGCCTATTTCCATATTCGGTGAAAAGGCATCTTCATTCACAGTCGATATATCGACATAATTCCAGCAGTTTCTTAAACTTATTTCCATCTGCAAGTCACCAAATGATCACTAGAAACCATTCCATTTAGCGCCCATTACTACCTAACGCCAACTACCTCATTTATCAAAAGACTTGCAAATCACTCGAGCAATATTAAAAAAATTCTAAGATCATTGTCCGCTTGGTAAAAATATTTACTTTTCAAAAAGAAATTTAGATACCCATTTCACTGCCGCGTAAAAAAATGTCCCAATTCGCATAGTAAAAATATACAATTCGGAAGTTCGATTTTTCAATTATAAAACCTAAACTTCCGAAATTGTTACGTTTTGAATACATCCTTTTAGATAAGCCATTAGAATTCGTTTGTTATACATTAGAAAATATAACTAAATCTTGCCTTCAGGCTCTGCACCAGGTCTCTTACTCATCTAGAATAAAGAGACTAGTTTCAACAAATTATATATGAATAAGGCATGCTATCCACTTAATAAACAAGCGAAATATAAATTTTATTAGTAAAGATTACCATTCTCAAATTTTATGTAAAAATATGTTATGCAATGAACTAATAAAATTGGCAAGGTAAATTAAAAAGATACATTAATTTTTTTTTAATTCTTTAGAATATTTTATTTCCCAAAGGTGTGCATATAGAAGATTGTTCTTAATGCAGACACAAAATTTGCACACCTTTTCAAAAAAATCTGCCCTTATTTCTTAAGGACAGTTGTACCATGACAGGCGATTTCCTTTATAAATGAACGACAATTCCCGAAAGGGTGGTTGTCGCTGCGGTCCAGTCATTCAAATTTTTCCGTGTGCTTTTGGGTGGGTCTTAGTAGACAGTCTACGATTGCTAAAGATAATTTCATATTTTCTGACTGACATCGGGAAAATCCCGATGAAATTTTTTTAAAATTTACATACAGCCCTTCCCGAAAAAAATAAGCGGACTTATAACCAAAGCTGCACAAATGAAATTGGGAAGAATAAAATCCTTGCTAAAATCCGATATGTAATAGCATAAATTAGAACTATCACTTCGAAATGAGCATGCATTCCTCTTTACATTTACATACATGCGTTTGTTTCTATTTAGGAAAACATAAATGACTTCCAGACACTTGCTCAGCCTCAATCTGACCTAAATGAAAGAGTCAATGTATGTGATCAATCTTTTGTAAAATCATGAATTAGCAACGCCGTCATTTCTTTCCAAAGGCCGGACGAAAGGATGTGGCTTTCATCCATCCCTTTAAAGAACCCGTTTCTCAATATGTCATTTTAAGCCCCGATTCTATAATTAACAATTCTGAGGGTGTTAAATGTGCGACCAGAAAAATTCTGTTAACATTTACGCAGAATATTCGATACCAAATTTATTTATACCAAATCGATATTTGCAATCAAACGAAAACCAGAAGCTATTGTAAAGAAATATTTAAAAAAGGTTTAAATTGCATTTTCCATACATTTAAAATATATTGATCTTTCATTGAGTCAGAATGATTTGAATAGATTAGAACCGCAGATTAGGCAACAAATAACCATATTTAAGAATACTGCAAACGATATTAAAGGGAAACAATATTTGAAACTCATTTCACTCGGTGCTTCGAATCGTAATCAAACAGAAATTAATGTGAAGTTTTAAATAATTCATAAGAAATTAAGTTGTCAATTGTTTAAAATAAATACATAAAAACTTGGATAAATTCAATGCTTGCTAAATTAAAGAAAAATTATAAACATTTAAAAACCATAAATAGTTATAATCTATTGAGAAATTGGTTCAAGTTTCTCACAGTTACTTCAGTTATATTATTTGGCTTAACACTGAACATCTTACATTTTTATATTTTTTCCCAAACAAAAAATAAGCATTCTGTATTTTAGTTTTACAAATGAATTAAGAAAAATGAGAATACAATTTAAAAGAATATTTCTAAAAATAATTATTTCGAATTTATCACTTAATGTGTTTGATGAGCCTCCGGTAATTTAATAACCATTTGATATTTATGTTTTACTTTCCAAATGCACAATACAATGTTTATTAAGTTGAGAATAACTGGCATATGCTGTCACGGCAATGTCTCATAGGCATTGTTTTAGCAATCCTTATTTACCCGATTTTTACTGAAATAAATATTTAAAATTCTTAATGAAGAATCGAAATCTTTGCAAAGTTAAAAAATATGAATCGAATATGTATTAAAACATTTTTTATTAAGTCAAAAAAAATGAATACAGCAGTAGATTATAATGCTTCATTCTATTTTAAAGAAAAATCAAAGTTATGACGATATATTTCAATTTATAAAAACTTGAAATGCTTCGATATTTATATGCAAGATTTTTAAAGCATAATAACTTTGAAAGCATTCAGCAAAATATTGGGTATTCTCAAATAAACACCTTAAGTGAAACTGATTGCAAGGAGAAAAAAAATCGCAAAATGGCTTCCTTTGTTAAACAGATCGGCATCCATTTTATCTAAAATGCCGAAGTGATCTCGCAGAAACTTCCATGGATAAGATCTTAAGGGTTTAAGATCTTATCCATCTCTTATAAGTTACATTGTGGACTTAGTGTAAGGTTGTAATGGCTTTGGGTGCTATTGGCAAAAAACTCGTATATAGAAATTTGACATGAATCAAGCATTTTCCATAAATATAATTTCATGAAAATTATCAATTTTGGAACATATTGAAACCAAAATTTGATAAGCAGCTACAATTGCATTCATAACATCGCAATTGAGTTTACATGCAAACGAAAAGACGTACATGCAATTTCTATCTACGTTGAACAATATTTAAAAAGAACCTCAATTTAGATACTAAATCAGTAATGCTTTTCCTCTAGCCCTTTTCGTTTTGTGGTTCTCGAATTCAATTGTACTCCATTCGTGAGACAGACATTTTCTATCATGTATTTTGTTTTACATTTTATAAAAATCTGCAAGATTGATCTATAGTCCGTATACAAACTTGTATTGATCTAGCTCAAAGCATTTTACTTATCGTCTTCACATAATACCAAAATGTTTGACCTCAAAGTGGTTCCGGAATTAGACATTTTTTAAAATCTAGACTAAAAATTTCGATTGTTGATTGCAATATTTACTCTATACTGGAGTAAAAATGAATGCATTTTCAAATAATTATGTAAGGTGCAACATTGTTTCCTCACTGTTTGAAAGAATATAATTGCTGTGGAGGCTTATTTTTTCATCTCCTTTCGACTTGCACAGTGTATGGTACGGTAGCCAATATTAACAGGCCCGTATGAATCTTTTGTCAAAATACTTTAGACATTTTATTATTTTAATTAAAGCGCTGACTACGCGTTTTACGCCTTAACTCGATTATTAACTCTTGAAATAGAGATTCTACGAATTGGTTCAGATATTCTCAAAATAAAGATGGAGCTGGCTTCTGATCAGACCAAGTTCTTTCGTATTAAATTTGAGACAATTTAACTACTTTAAACGATCTCGAATCGTCGCAATCAAGGATATTCTTGAACTTTCTATTCCAAATGGAAATTTTTATTGCCAGAAAATAATTCCTTCCTTATTTCTCGAGAATTTCTCAATTGTAATTAAATATTGAGATTGAAATGAATCTACATTGAGATTGAAAAGAATCTACAAAATTGGTCTAAGATCCTTATACAATCTTTTTTCCATCTAGTTCAAACAATTTTACTTATCGTCTTCACATAGTGTCAAAATGTTTTTCGATCTCAAATTGCTCTGGAAAGTAGGTATTCGTAAAAATCTCGACTAAATATTTTTTGTTCATTACAACATTTTCTTTATAATGGAGTAAAAATAAATGCCTTTACAAATAATTATGCAAAGTGCAACATTGTTTCCTCAATGTTTGAAATAAATGTAATATCTTTAATTCATCTCCTTTCGACTATATCCATCCCTATTACTCGAGAAATTCTCAACCCTAATTAAATATTGAGAGTGAAATCCATAGTTTAAATGCCGATTAAGAGAATGAATTTTCTACCAATCAGAGCATTTTCATGATTATGAGGGGGAAAAAATTACAGGAAGATTTCTGTAAATTGCTTTTGGGAACCCTGAGACAAGCACGACGTCAGCAGTTTAATATTCTAACAGAAAAATAGATATACATAAGCCTTAGAATTCGACATTTAATGTGTACTAAATTATTAAAATTTTTGAAAAAAATTCGTTATTTAAACGCAGAATTCTATTTCCAAATATCAAAGAAAATCAGGTTTTCACATTTAAAATAATAAAGTCTTAAGAAAAAGGAAGATCTGAATATATAAACATAATCGCAAACATATTTTTAATTTTGTTTATATAATATTAATAACACTTTCTGAAACAAAGATAGCCATATAAAAAATTGAAATACAAAGCAGTGGTGGAGATCAAATTTCAAATATCCTATTGTTATATGCTGAAAGAATTAAGTTTGAAACTAAATAAACAATAAATTTGATGGATTTTCAAGTAATTAATTGCAGGGAACCATCAGACATTATTTAATAACGTGCAATATTTCTTTCTGTTGTATAACAGCTCTTTCACAGAAAAATGCATTAATAGGGCCTTTATAAATTTAAAAATGGTCTGTAACCAAGAATTAAAACAAAAACATTCTTAATTTAAACTCAACTTATTGTAATTGAATTGAAAAAGCTGAATTTTGGAAAGAGTAACTTACAAAACATACAAGTTAAAAACTTCAAATCCGCGGTATAACATTCACAATTCTTTTCTATTTAGTTAATTCCATTCTCGATCCTATTCATTCATGTTTTATATTCACAATGTTAGCGATTTGACACCTTTGATATACGTATTATCTATATATATACATACATACATACATACAATATTAAAATATTTTGAAACTTATTTACTTACACTTAATAGTAGCCTTTTTTTTTTTTTTTTTAAAGAACTCAAATAATCATACGTTCGGAGAATTAGTTCCTTATAAGCAAATCAGAAGATAAGATTATAAACGAAAAACTGAAGAAATTGCTTTTATATACTAGAATGTCACGTGATTCAAAAAGAGTGTGACGGAAAATACCAGCAAATGTAAGTGAAAGTTGCAGTTATTAGATGTTAAAATAATAATAATGTTTCTGTAATTCAATAAAAAAATGTTTGCCTCCGAAGTAGATGAATCTGAATAACTAGCAAAAATACCACCAAAGTAAAAATTTATTTGCCACCTATAAAAATTTCATCAAATATTCCTTCAAAGTAGAACTATTTCCACTTGTATGTTTTCGATCTTGGTATCAGATAATAAAGTCTACGTTTCACGATAAGAATACCCCATTTTGCAATCTAGATAGATGTAAGATGAAAATTAAATATTTAAAAGTAAAAATAATTCTTCTGTTTGTGAGGCATAGAATCTGTCGTAAAAGATGCATCTCCAACAACTCTTACAAGGTTCAAATTTACTGATGCTCAATCCACTCTGACAAGTAAAAATTGATTTTGAGAGAGCCGAATCTAATATCCAAAGCAATGAAATTTGACCATATATTTGAAGTCAAAATATTTTTTAAAACATTTTGTTATTCGGTACTTTTAAGATAACCCTGCCGGCGTCCTGGCATAGGGGTAGCGCGTCTTCCTCGTGATTTGGGCGTCCCGGGTTCGAGTCCCGGTTTGGGCATGGTTGTTCTTTCGTTGTTCTATCTGTGAGACGTGTGAATGTGCCCTCCTGTAAAAAGGGGTTGTGCAAGCGAATGCGTTATGCATAAGTAGTTAAGTCGTACTCTTGGCCCTAGTTGGCGCTACTATAGAAACAAGAGACGCACCCCCTCAGGCTTAAACTCGGCTGTCTCTGACGGCGGGGCTTGTCGGTGGAAAGTGCCATAATTACAAACAAACAAAGATAACCCTTTTAAAAAGCGATAATCTGTTCGATATTTTGTAAATAGAAGAAATTATGTACAGCAAATATCAAAAAAATTTCCAGTGGGAAATTGGAATCGTATATGGATAGTTAATGCATAATAACTAACATTTAAAATGATAACATTTCATCTTCGCTATCGTAGAATTATAGGTGCGGTTCAGGATATGATCCTAATGAAGCCCGTCCTTCCCGAGTTAAGCGTCTTCCGCTTGTGTTGGATTCAGTTTCGGCTAAAAGGATGCGTAGATTCGGTTCCTCTGTGCTGAAAGGTATTCATGATTATGAGATCCAAACAAAAAATCTCAAGTCTTCAAACTGGAGATTACATTAATTTCCATACAAATCTAGTATCTACTTAAGAGTAAGTATTTTTCTTGTGTATCGAAATTTTGAAATAAATTTAAAAAGTGTAAATTCTCAAGAATAAAAAAAAACTTGAAGCAGAATACATTTTTAAAACATTTTTTAAAATTTTTAAATTATAATAATCACTCAGATATATTAGATATTAATTATATTGATAACTATGAATATTTATACGAACCCATTTCAGATAATTAATTTTTTCGAAACAAATCCTGTAAAAAAAAAAATCTGCATCTAGCTCATGAATAAGATTTGAAATAAAATAGTTCAATGAGTTTAAACATCTGCATTTACGTAATTATTCATGATAAAAAGTTGAAATCATATTGCATTAAAATTACGCAATAAACAATTTATAGCAATATTTCCAGGCAGGGGCCTCATCCTCATTCTCAGACATAATTATAAGCTCAGTCCTGAAATAACACTGGAGTTGCTTTAAATGTAGAACTTACCTTAATTAAATTAAGGTTCAGAAAGGTTAAAATATCTTCCTGTCAGTTTTAAATTCTATGATTTCTTTTAATGATTACCTTTATGTTCACTGAAACAGTAGCCGCCTTTGGCGCTTAGTATTAATTAAATCTATTTTGTACAAATAGATGCGAAATGACGTTTGAGATTCAACTAAGTGAAGCATCAAACTGATGAAACTTTGTTGCTTCTTTCAGCAAAGTATTTTCATGTAACTTCTTTGATAGACATTAAATCGTAGTTATTTCGTTAAGAAATGGATTTTGCTTCAGTATACGGTGAATATCTATCAGCTCTTTTTATTGCGTGCAAAATTTCCGAATAGCATTATGTTCATTCTCATTATAATGCCATGATAAAAAATATACGGATCATCTATTTTCAAATTATTTATAAAAATTTACTTTCCTTTATTTCTCAAAAAAAAAAGTACTGTGCAGATAGCAAAGCAATTTTTTTCTTTTTTAAGCTTTCAACTATGAAAGAAAATATTGCGATCATATATTTGATGAGATAGAGAGCACTTTTTGAAATTTATTGCGTCACTGATATGATATATATAAAAAATTATATCATTAAAAACATATTTTTAGACTTCAAAAGGCCATAAAGAATTTTTTTTTTGCTCATAAGTTATTTAAAATGCTTACTTTTCCTCAATAATTTCCAATAAAAAATATAAGTAAAATTTAAATTTACACTTTCTTACTGAAAAAATAAACTGCTGATAAAATTTAAAAAGCCTAAATAAACTTTTCCGTCATATAAAGCGCTTTCATTTGTATTTTTATCTTGCATGTTGTAATTCAAAACTAACATGACGTTTTATAAATATTTACAGTTTATAAGACGTTATTACGTGATATTTGACTTTTCTCAAGCGAAATATTATTTGTTCAGGATCTGTGACTTGTTTATTCATTATTAGTTACTATAACTTAGATTGCCGGCATCCTGGCATAAGGGTAGCACGTCTTCCCCGTGATTCGGGCGTCCTGGGTTCGAGTCCCGGTTTGGATATGGTTGTTCAAACTGTGAGATGTGTGAATGTGTCCTCCTGTATAAAAGGGGTTGTGCAAGCGAATGAGTGATGCGTGAGTAGCAAAGTCGTACTCTTGGTCCTAGTTAGCGCTACTATAAAAACAAGAAGGGCTCCCGCACAGACTTAAATCGCTGTCTTCGTAACAGCGGGCTTGTTCATTGAAAATGCCACAAGAAACAACAACTTAGATTACAATAAAATCGAAATTTTTAATTATTTTTTGACATTTTATATATTCTAGTATTGGAAGAAGTCTAACAGAAATGAAATATATTGCATGAAACGAAGCATCATTTAATTGCAATATATTCAAAAGAAACATAATAATTTTTTTATCTTACTTCGTAGTAATGCTTTTAATGAGATCATGTCCGGAAATTGTGTAGATACTTTTATTTTGTGAAAAATAAAACCCATAATGCATCTACGCTTAAAGAGGAGGAATTCAGCAATTAAATTTAAGCAAAATAGAAATCTATTTATTACGAATTTCAACTTTAATCCTAGAATTTTTATATTAACTGGAGAATTATTATTATTACTATCTAATTATTTATTATAGTTTATCGTTCAAGTAAAGATGTCAATTAACATTCATTACTGTCTTATTCTGCATGTAATATCGAATTTAGTTTAGTTTGATTATATTAATTCCCCGGTTTAAAGCGACACTAGAGATAGTTTGGAACTGAATTCGTAATTTTGAACCTGCGTCAGATGACGAGGATAATACCTGAATTGTCACATCCCTCTCCAAACGTCCCCACCACACCAGCTAGGCATTCGAGATTGAACTCATGTTAAAAGCATGATTTCTCTTGAAATAATAAAAGATTACTCTAAAAAAAGGAAAACTCCTAAACAAATAAACGTTTCTTTAAGAAGTGCATACAAAAAGAATTTAAAATTTAGTTTCAGGAATCTAATGATTTATATTGAAATTAGACATAATTATAGAAAATTAAATCACTGAAATATTTATGCGTATTCAGTGATATTTGAAGAGTGATTTTATGATTAGTATTATATGTATTAAATTTCTCACAGTTTACACTTGCATGTATTTTACAATCTACTTTATGGAATATATTTCGCTACAGAATTTTACTGTAAAGCCAATGAATGCAAATGCGCAAAATAAATACCGACAATACTACTAGAAAACATATATATTTTAAAAGGCAATTTCATAATCCTAAAGAAGTGAACAGATACGTTGCATTTATATATCAGATTAAAAGTTACGAAAAATTAGCATATATCGGAACAATAATTAATTAGTAATAATGTGACAGTATCAATATTTGTCTTTTTGGATTCCAGAAGTAAAGTTCAGATCTTATGAGAGGGATACAATTTCTTGACAGCCTATACAATGTATCAAAAAAGAAGAATTTTTATGATTCAAAAGAAATTTTGCAACTGCCAGAAACTTGTATGCATGACGAATTCATGACTCGTTTTAACGGATCTGGTGTTTTAAGGCAATATACATGACAATGTTACAGCAACAACAAAATCATTTATATTAAATGAAATGGAAAATTATACTCAAATTCAAGCAATTCAGTATTTATTTATGAACTATTCACGAATCTTTATATAAACAAGGAATAAAAAACAAACAAAGACTGTAAATGGGCAATAACATCGCACTGAGTACAAACGTTAGTTCAAACCAAGATCTCCCAGAATCGTTGTTTGCAGAGTCAGAGATGCAGACAAAAATTCTTTGAGCCCAGCAAGTGTTATACTTTGAACTGTTTTGTCTGTATGTATAAAGAGAGCTTCTACAATATGGATAAAAAAATGTAAAAGAAATATTAAATTACTTCATTAGATATTGAATTATAACTTAAAAATTTCAACAGAATCCTAATAATATATTCCAAAGTTTTCAGGATTATAAGTGAGATTCAAAATTATTTTCTAATTGATAAATTCGTATCATATAGATAAGCATCTTTTATCTGTTAGAAAATATGGGAACCACTTAACGAACGACGAAAATAACGACTTTGGGAAGTTAATAAAATTTCTTGATACAATCCCTTTGAAATAATTGCTAAGAAATAGAGATAGTCTAAGTAGCCGCAGCTTACGAAGCGGCGTTTTTGTTGAAGAACTGTTTTTTTAAGACTTAGTCAAGGTGATATGAAAATATAAAACTTTTATCTCCCTACATATTTGAATTATTCCACGCGGAATTTGGATATTTGTATAATATATTAATATATATTTGTATAATATATATATAATATAATTATTATATATAATAATTTGTATATGGATATTTGTTCTCTGATATAAAAAAACAGAATGGTGGAAATTAGCTTTGAATTGATGATCCCGATAAGAAATCAGGTGTCAAATTATTTGTTACCAATTTTCATAAGAAATAAAATTTTGAACATTAAATTAATGAATGTAAGGAAAACGAGTTTTAACTAAAATGATGGATTTTTTTTTTTTTTTTTGATATTGACTAAAATGTCATCACATCTCAAATTGTTTGACTTACTTTTAGTGAAATTTCTGCTATTGATTTTGACAATCTATATGATTGATAAATAACGTTATCATTGCATTTCCATTTACGAATTTAGCTTTGTGCGTTGAATTAAAAATGAACGAATAATAGTCGTGACGTGAGTAATATTAGAGTAAAAGATTTTCAGGAGCACCATACTAATATTTTAAATTTATATAAAAATAGGGAATTTTTCAGATAACGTCTTATTTGGGGAAAACATGAAAATCCTAAATTACCAAATACTGCAAAATTTAAATAAGTTGACGTCAATTCTTTCAGATATCATCGCTTTTACGAAAGATGTGAATTTGTTTATTGCAAGAAAATATATTTATTTTCTGAATTTCGTAAAACATGAAATCTAAGCATATCTCTGTAACAGTTGTGTACTTACATAGAAAAAAAAATATGCCTTATAAATCTAAATCTGAACGGAAATTGATGGCGGAACTGAAAATAGGAAATTGATGGCGGAACTGAAAAAAGCAATCGTTTGTGATGAAATACAAGGATTTGTGTACGACATATTGTTATGACTCCCAAGTTTCTTCGATTTTATAAATGATTCTGGCTCAGAATCGAAATTATATATATATTTTCCAAAATCATCAGTTTCTTATCTTAAATGTCATATATTGAAATTGAGTAGAAAAAGAAATATATTACAAAAGTCTTAAAATATATTTACACAAGGGAATGTTTATACTTTGGACTAACATCTCTCATTCATTTTTATAGCCTATAAGAAAGAAAGATGGAAAAATTCTTTTATAATTTTTTCTTTTTTTTCTTTGATATTCTATGTGATGATAAATATGATATTGTCTTATTCTTCAGAAAATATATATGTCGATGTAATTGTGCATGAAAGATGTTTGTTTTAAATCAAAAAATATGAAACACAATATAAAATTACAAACACAGTTCTGTTAAACCAAATCTCAATATTTAATTTTAAAAAAATCAACAAAATACTTAATCGAAATCACAGTCCATGTGTTGTACAATCATATACTCTCTATTAGATCTAAAAAATTCTAAATGCAATTTTGAACAAATAATTTTATTAACATTATGTGAAAAACTTCATGTTTTTAGCACAATCTAAGGAAAATGACACGCATGCCTCATTCTTCGAGATCATTTGAAAAGGGGTTTAGAGTTTACGTCTTAAATTTTGCTTTTAACATAGCTACCAAGCTTTTTTTTTAATAAATATTCAATTTACCGTCCTTTGTTCTTGAATTTCGGATTTGACGTGAAAAAGAAGAATACAGATTTAGAATACGTGAAAAAGAAGACGAAAAATATCTAAGCTAAGTGGAAGACATACATAGAATTGGAGTATCTAAAACATTGTACCAAAATATTTCAGAAAGGCTTAATTAGGATTTGGAGCCAATAAATATCATGGCATACTTTCATTGACGCCAATGCTACAAGCCTGTCACTTTGATGTTATTTGCATGAAAATTCCATTTATAGAATATTTATAAAATATAAAAAATGACCTATTCTTGCTGATAAATTGGCAGATCACCTTTGTTTCACCTTTCTCTAATTTTCTATGAAAACTGAAAAATTTCTTTTTAAAATTGTTTACAATTATTGTTGCGTATTTAATACCATTTATATTTACCACGTATGCTTCTTTCGGGTTCGAATTTGAATAACTATATTTGTAAACCTTTTTAATATAGACTTGCTGAATAAATACCCTATATTTATCTTTGGAATGGAAAGATTTAAAAGAAATTTCTAGATTCTTATAAATTGATAACACTTAGACGATTTATTAGCTTTCATTTTGTTGCTGTTTGTATAATGTGGAAGATTTCTTTCATAAATTACACAAACGTCTGAATAATATTTTATTTCTCTATAAATCCTTAATACCATATCGCTTACGCTTTGCAAAAAATTTAAAAATCAAGAATTGGACATCTTCTTTTCCTTTCTTCTGTCTGAAGCTCTAGCAAGCAAACATCATTTAATCCTTTTTATTCAAGTCCTCGTATATGATCTAACTGTAACCTCTCAGCAGCCAGATGTTAACAGTCTTCGTCGCTATATCCCACACTGTTTATGTTCAAGTAGAGATAGCATGACGCGTTTTCAAAAACTACTCACCATTGATAATGAACCGAGTAATATTGGGTAAGTTACTTTGCTCTTTCGAATTCGCATAAATATAGTAATGAATTATGAGTACTTTCTTTTTTTTTTATGTATCGGAAACTTTTCTCACTGAAATATCCGTTACAACAAATTTCTATGTTCATAACGATTTATCGTTGTTAATATTTCTTAACTGGGATACTCTTAGAAAGTCGAATTTGTAGAACAATTTAAAGAATTAATGAGCAAACAATTATTATATAAATTTCATTTCTTTTACTAGACGAATGAATTAACAAATTTGAAATATGAAAGTTTATTTTTATCAGTTTTATGTAAATCGCTTGGTATAAAACGTGCTATTAATATTATTAGGCTTAAATTTTTGTTAAATTAGTTTCTGGAGTTGGGAAAGTCAATTGAAAATTCGACACTACTATTATACTATGGTAAAAATGGTCTGCTTCATTTCTTCTAAGCAAGATTATTAAAATAACAAGTTAATAAT
>JAPMOR010124777.1:0-13029 GCA_026543865.1 Argiope aurantia | reverse complement strand
AGATGGCACGTGTGGTGTGTGCGTGAATTGTGATTACGAGTGTGATGCAGATGGCACGTGTGGTGTGTGCGCGAATTGTGATTACGAGAGTGATGCAGATGGCCCGGGTTGTGTGTGCGCGAATTGTGATTATGAGGGCGGTGCAGATGGCCCGGGTGGTGTGTGCGCGAATTGTGATTACGAGGGTGGTGCAGATGGAACGGGTGATGTGTGTGTGTGAATTGTGATTACGAGGGTAATGTGCGTGTGAAGAATGTCGTTTATGAAATGTATTATTGTGCATGTGTATTAGGATTTAGAAAGTGTTAAGTGAAGAAACGGTGTTACAATTGCGTTCTGTCCAAGAATAAGTTGCATCTTACCGTTCAGCGTCACATCGAGAACAAAATTTCTGTCGAAAGTGGGATTTTAGGAACCGAAGAGTTTGAAGGGAAAGTAGAAAAATAATGGAAAAAAATCCGTTCCAAATGCTTAGGCAATTCGGAAATGAACCGAATTAAACATTTGATGGGTTTTGATTATTTAAAAAAAATATTTGAATCCCACCGAACCAGCAATTATGGACTTTTTCCTGATGGATTCACGGCTAAATAATTGTACCGAGTTACCAGACTGCGTTAGAACATTCTAAAATCAGAAAAAAGACTGAATAATAAATTAATTTATAAATCTACTGAATTAATATAATTTGTTTCGTTACATTATTTCCGACCAGCTCTCGTAAGGACTCTCAGCTATGTCAACAATTTTAATTCATAATGATTGTAAGCATTAGCTGAAGTAAGTTATAGATGGTGTGAAAAGACGATGCACAGCATTTTATGTATATTTTCTGAAGAGCGGAATCAATTCAAATTCATATTTCATTTAAATCAAGAATTGGCTAACATGAGTCTTTGAAATCCAAAGCTTATCCTTAACAGAGTATGATAAAAATACAAATATTCGTAATTAAATTTAATTAAAATATTTATTTTATGGACCTTTTTCAGAATGTCAGTAATTTCTTCTAACAATATTCGTTTATTCTCTCTTAGAAGAACATTGAAGCTAGTGACCGATTAGCTGGAATTAAGCCTAGATTAATTTTAAAATTTCTGCAACTTCGATTAAAAGTGGCCTTTCAACAATCTTTAAAATTTCGCTGAGCAGATCTTGTCATCTATAACTGCGATGGTTCCATTCCAATAATATTCACTTATAAAGCATTTTGGTTTTATAACCATCTTTCTTTCTCAATCTTGGAATTAAAATCCATTTCTTATGATACGAAAAGTTATCTTGTGTGCCTCTGTCTTTTTTCAATATTCTATATATTAACTATTCCTCTAGTTGATGTAACAAATCGGCATCACTTGGAAATAAACTGTGTTTGATTCGGTCTTGCAAATCGGTCAGTTCTGAAGTAATGATATAATTTTATGGTGGAAGACATGTAATTTCAACTGAATAACGTAGCTGAGTCTATTTCAACCTGTCCAAGAATTTAGAAATAATTTAGTTTGTTCCATATCGCATCTAAAATAACTTCATATATCGAATAAGGATAGATTTTAATTACCTTTGAATCCAATGAAAGGAATTAGCTAGAAAAGGGTCAAGTAAAATTTGGGTAATTACATTAGTTAAAAAAAAGTGTGAGGGGGACGACGTCTAAAATTGAAGCTATTATGAATTTATTTAGTCAAATCTTATGTACTACTTCTCTGTATATAGAAATTGCTCTTTTCATAAAGCTTCAAAAAAGTATGAAATACTGCTTTAAGACAAAGATTCTCATTCTATTTGCTTATTTTAACAGAAGTACGATATTGTCTTATGTATGTAGTTCTTTACCTTCGAAAATTTTAAAAACGTAATTCTTCACTTTCTGACTAGAATAACAATTATGTTCTGAACCCCACATCTCAGAGCAATTTATCTTAAAGGATTTTGCGCCAGAATAATACCACATGTATCTAAAAAAACGGTAATCCTTAAAAGTTAGTTGTTTCTTAAAGTATTTTTAAACCACTTGAAAATTTCTAAGATGAAATAAAATCTACGCATTTGATGCCTAGCTTGAATGCGGAAGAAACATTAATAAATCTCTGAATATTCCAAGTATGTGACTTCTAAACGACGCGAATGCTACAATTATATGGATGTTACGTGGTACTGTCTAATACAATAGAGAAAGGTGTCATTACGATGGTTTTCATGTACTATTTTCTATAACTGAGCAGCATGAATATAAATGTGGCAAAATCTTTGTGTAAAAATAACAGGTACTTTACAGATCACAAATATAATTTTTCACTAATCCAAGAATTTTTATTGGATTTATTAGCCTTTTCACTAATTTAAATGAAATGCAACGTCACAGAAATCATCGAGGTAAACTCGAGGTTATTGGAGCAGTTCAATATAGACATCTGTGTTTACTGAAACAACGGCAGAAAGTCGTTCCCCATAAGTAGAGTCACTGCCTTTCAGTTGTTGACAAATAGTATAGACAGCAGTTGTCCGAATGGCCAGAAAAGGATTTTTCCAATTTGATGCAGAAGTAATAAGGGTAAGTTATGCTAATTGTCATATCGAAATGAAGAATATTTTCATTTGATTTATTAAAGGGTGATTAGAACTAGAAAAATGTACTCATTTTATTTCTTTAGTTATTCATAGGCTGGATAACTTGAGACACTACATCGATACCATTTTGCTGGATAAAGGCACGCCATCAAGCACCAGAATTACTTTCTCAATTCCATTTACAAGAGATCTATTGATGTCAGTTATTCTGGATGAGAGTAAATATTGCCTTAAGGTAATATGAAGTACACAAGGGCAGAGTAAGTTCTCGAATTGTATCAATTAAAACATGTCATTTGGGAATCATTTAATTGTTCCTTCTATAAAGCAAATTTCTGGAGGCTGCAAAAAGATGCGAAACATAAATGCTTCCAGATAAATATTTTGATAATTCTTTCAGGTACTTCCCAACTTAAGAGCTACAGGAATTGAAATACGTGTCGTATCAAAAGATTAATTTCTATACATGGGTTTCGTAGCACGCCTAATAATAGTCCGTTCATGACGGTCATCTGCATGTTATCGTCTGTAAAGAAATACTGTTGGACAAGAACCACTTTAGCTCTATTCCAACATATATGATAGGGTAAAAAAATTGTCCGTAGGAAAGTTGGTTTTGTCTCTGAATGGTTTGCGAGAAACATGCTCTCTGGAATGATCACAAGAGTATCACTATTATTTGAAAAAATATTCTTTCTTTTTCGATCCATCATTTATTATAAGTTAATGTGCTTCATGGTAAAGCCATAAATGTCTTTTCTTTCCGAGCATCTAAATAAGATTCTAAAAAATGTGAAATGAAAACCTGACGAGAATAAAATTGAATGGTTCTTAAATGAAATAGCATATTTTATTACTAGGCGTGTTATGTGTCCTTTTCGAAAAGCATTCTAATTGTTGGCAAATAAACCATATCATTATATCATGTATAATCAATAATTATGTTTTTATAATTTAATAAATTGTGTGTACCATTTATTTTTTAAATAAATACGACTATCTCTTGGAAAAAATGGGAGTGTCTCTTTTAAAAAGAATAAATGAAATGATTAGAGGAATTGCTTGGCCGATGTATTTCAAACAATGCGGATATTTTGATTTTAAAAGGAAAATTAAAATACCAGTTTCAAGAGATTTTTTCTAATTAAAAAACCGAACTCATGGCCTGCGATTTCATTGACAAGAAGAACATTATTTTCAACGTTTTGAATTACCGATATAGATAGAAGGAACAAAACTAAATTGCATATATTCCTTCATTTTGAGATATTCTTGATGGATTGTTTCATATCTATGTTGATCTAAACTGATTAATTTCTTTTCAGCTATTGACATGCTCTGACCTCAATGACCACCAGCCAGATCTTTGGAGTCATACTTACTAGCAAAAACTAGTGAGATAACATCCGTTTGCATCACTTCACTTATTACATACTACTGGGGTGAAACAGAATATCATATAAATCAACAACTAAATCAATTCATCTGCATTTGATACTACAGCAGTGCACTGAGCAAGGAATACATCCCATGGCATTAATTTGAACAATAGAATTACGGTGCTCCCCATCAGTGGAAAGAATGGCCTTTTCAGTTCCAGCTACAAATTCTACATACAGAGAATGTCTAGATTCCCAGGAAAGAATGGTACCGAATGGATTTCTGTAAGTTGCTCAAATTATAATTATCGTACCAAAATGAAGATTAGTTATTTGATAGTCAAATCAATTTATAACTAAAAATGTGCATTTTTAGTTATATTAATTGGTTAGGCGACATACAAATTCTATTTTTCAGAGGGAAAACTCATAACTTGTTGTCGTACGGCTTTCTCGATTCCATACTCAATTCATCAAAACACATTAATTGTGCTTAATACGGGGAAAATATCTCTTAGGATGGCATTAAGGACAGGGCAAGAAGGATCCTGAATTTTAATAAACTGAAAGATTTGAAATTCTAGAATTCCTTTATTTGGAAACTTCAAAAAAATGTCTTGAAGCAGGAAAGAAAGCTAAGCAATAATTGCCTAGAAATTGATGGTGCATTAAGAGATGTTGCATGACTGGAAAACTTTTCAGACCTGCGCATGTGGAAGATAAGTAAAAGGTGTTTTAGTGTAATATTGTTTCGTGTCTTCTTTCTTCTGCAGTTAATTTTAAGAAAGAATCAAACCAGTTGCGGTTAATATTTAAAATGTTATCTTCGTTAATTGTAACAATCGGTACATACTGATATCAGTAAGGTCATTTTCAAGTGTTGAAATCTAGGATATTTCATCTAAAAAACCTAGAAAGAAATATTTTTTCAAACGAAACTTTGGAACATGTTTTTTATGCACGAATGCATCTGTTTTGAGACCCTTTGACAGTTTAACGAACATTTTGAGGACTTGGCAAAATAAGCTATTGTATTCAGATACATAATCAATGATTGCGATTGTTAGACAGCTATTTGAGCATTCATTATTTGCGCCACTTCAGATCCTCAGAGACTAAAGGAAGGGAGAAGCTAGAAGAATCTTTTTTTATTTAGATAATGAATTAAATGCGATTATAAAATAAATCTAAATTTCACATTCAAAAGGCGAAAGGTAAGTAAGGTGAGGTGAATGTAAATTTACATTTTGAAAATGATTTTCACTTTTATGAATAGCGAAATTGTAAAAATTCTTTTTATCGAACTATTGAATTATTGATTTAAAGAGTAAAATTAAGTCACTTCTACAACAGCATTTAAAGGTATTCTTAATATTTTATTATCTGTATTAATTCAAATATTTAATCTTTTCAGGTATTGACATGTTCTGACCGAAATGATCACGGTGCAACGAATGACATCTGGAATCTTCAGCAAGCGTATAGTGGAATTCGGAATTTTTTTCAATGAAATATTAGATGGAGATCCAACAGATGCAGTTTGTAAAATTGCATTAGACCAAACCCAAAATGCCTATTCTGTACTAAGTAATTATCAATGATCTGCATGTGGAAATGTGAATACATATGGAGTTAACATTATTTGTGTATATCATTACATCTGTGAAATGCTTTATTCTTTTATTTTGAATGTGTTATATATTTATATATTTTTGGAGAATTCTTTCAATCAATGCAGTAATTCTTTTTGAACTTGGAAAAGGTTAAAGTGCCTAGAATGTATATCATTTAAAATATGTTTAGCATATGAATCTATATTTGATCTTAAAAATGTTTTGAAAATTGTTATTCATATATTAACTGGAACGAAATATAATGTTCCAAAAGATAATAACGTTGATGTTTGTTTTCTGAAGCTTTAGAAACAAATTGTTGAAACATTCGAGACCTAATGAAACATTTTTTAGGGATAAATTAAAATTTGACAGTGTGCTTTCTTTTTATTTATCTAAAGCTAATTTCCAACATGACCGAAAGAAAAAAAAATTTCTTTCAAGATGTGTAAAATTCACTTTAAATTTTCATTTTTAACAATCTCTTATTAAAACTCAACAAGTAGAACTGCCAATGATCCGCAATATAGACAGGGAACTCAACGATTGCCACAGAATTGTAATTACTTGAAATTACGTTTTATCTTGTATGGAAAAATTCTCAATGCAATACGGTAAAAAGTGGATGAATCATTACGATATTAGATAATTTGTTAAGATTATTCTTTATCATCGATTGAATTATTATAGTTCTAAAAATTTTAATTTTTCTTATTGTCAATAGATTAGCTACGATTTCTTCTCATCAACAGAATTGTTTGCTGATAGTTTTCAATTTATTAAGTTTTTATAAAATAGTTATCATTTGTTTTTATTTATTACTGAATGTAAAAATTCGAGACAGCAATTTCAATAATTTTCCCTGAATTGTAATTTCAAAACATTCTATGGATGATCATTAATTGAAATATAACTTCTTCAATCTGAGAAATGTTTGCACAATTTTTGTAGTTATATCCAGTAAATATCTGTTCAAGCCTTCATTTACAATTATTTTTTAAATCAAGATTCTATTCTTATTATATTTATTAACAATTAGTGATAATTTATTGTTAATAGAATTTCACTTTGCAATTATGAAATGAGTTACCACAAACTCAATATATTTACTCTAATGGTGATGTGCGTATAATTATTTCATAAGGGTCTTGGCATTTGTAATATTTTATGCTTTATGACCTATGTTATCTAAATGTCTAATTTATAAGATATGAAATGTATTTTTATGGTTTCTATAAGAATTTTGGACTCAAGTAAATTTACAAAAATGACATTTGATAAATGTATTTGTACGTTTTGCTAATTTAAAAGATACCAGTAATCACTGCTGTGAAGGCGGGAGAAATGCGTTTGTACTTTATGTGAAAGAAATGGGGAAAATGAAATGTCAACATGACTAATTTGTCTTCTTAGTTTATTTGAAATTTAAAAAAAAATATTTTCAGTAAATATAGTTCAGACTTGAGTTATATGCTTGCTTTCGGGAAAAATTGTGCATTGAAAAGATGGTTTATACTTATATATTGAATGTGAAATTAATTATAACTGTAATTATTCTTAAATTATGTGACGCGATAGTGCTTTATACTCTTTTCATTAACTTTCACATTTGATTAAACATAAAATGATTAGAATTTTTACTGAGCAGAAATTTTAAAAACATGGTGTCAATGATCATTAATTGTAATTTAATTACAATAATTTCAGAAAAAAATTTAACGTATATAATTATATAAAATAAGCCTCTGTTCGTGGCATCCATTTGCAGCTATTTTTTAAATCAAGATTTTATTCTTGTTATATTTGAAAAATTAATTTATTAAAAAAAATAAATGAGTAATATTTATATGATTAATGGTAAACTTGAAGTATTACGTAATAATTTCTAAAACTCATTGTTTCGCCTGTTAATTTTGAGTAAATGTGTGCATGCGCGGATAGAGGATACTTTGATTGACTCGGCCGGCCAGCCAATCAAAATATCCTTCAATTCTTCGAAAGCAATTGATCGTTGTGTCTGATCACCACGATGATCAATATGACTTCGAAGGAAATGACGCTCTGGCATGATTAGCATGAATCTAAATTCTAAAAGAAATCTACCAGATTATAATATATTTGTTGAGGAAACAAGTAAATGGATGCGATGAATATTGAATAATGTAGTGTAGATTGCTTCTTTTTCCCTTTTATTAATAAAATACGAGAAAATTAGATTCTGATTTATCAACTTTTCAGAAGAAATTTCAATTTGTATTCTAAATTATTTAATTCCTAAATTCTCACATACAGAGCTTAATTATGCATTTATAAAATCTTATAACGAATTTTCAAACTATACTTTACCCTTATTTAACATATTATATAAATATGTTTCTTTAGTTATATATTAAGAATCATTATTGATTGTATTAAATTTCCGAATTCCTGTATATCAGTTATGTTAAATGAATACTTTACTGTTAAAACCTGTTTGGATTCTTGTTAAGCTGATTGTATAAAATACCAATTGAACATCTGTTTAGTTTAATTCGATATTTGTACTACTTAAAAGACGGAATATTATCATGATGAATTATGTTGTAATAATCTTACAAAACAATCAATTTTTGTATATTAGACTTGCAAATAAAGCTTATGTATTTCGAATTCAATTTTGTATTTAATTGCCAAATATTCTTGTCTCCTTTTCGAATAATTGTTTTGACACAAGTTTTAAATCTAATAAAACCCACTCCTAAAAACAAATTTGTACGCTGATTTTAAGACGGTAGATGCATCCAAATGATTTGAAGAATATTCGACTGATTCAAATTAAAAGTGGAAATGCATAGAATTAATGGATTTTTGCTTCTATCTTTTAACTCTGATCATTTTATTAGTTCCAATTTTAAATGTAAATAATTAAAATTCATTTTCAAGATCAATAACGGATTATGGATTTATGAAATTAGAAATTGGTCTTGCTCTAAAAGTATAGTAGCAGGAATTGCTACTTTTTCTGATTATTTCTAACATTGTGTTCCTAGACATTCAAGTGTATTTAAATAGGATTCATTTACATTTGAGTTTATAGTTGAAATCAATTTGTATATTCGGTCATCGAAAATGGATAAATTTGATGCCCTTAACTTCTGAAAAATGCGTTTTTCGAAACTTGGAACAAGTTAGATTTTACAAAGTTTACTTTGAAGCTTGTTGTATTATTGATCATCTTTCATATTAAAAAGGTATCTAAAAATAGATTAGGATTTTCCTTCGTTATTTATTACATATTAATATTTATAAACACATTTAATTGCGCCACATTTTTTTCATATTTATATACCAATTCTTAGCCTTTCTTCAATTTGTTTATTGTGAATAAATAGAATTTTCACTACAATAAAACATTCTCACTTGTCAGTATCGAATCTTTCATATTTTACATTATGAATGTATTCTACTTTTCGTTGCTGCATGAAGTGACTAACTTATTAAGCGAAAACCGTAAGACTATGAAATTTCACGTAAGAACTACATAGTTATAAATTTAATTTTTTTTTCATCTTACTAACGAAAAAATAATTTAATTAAATCTGGAAGTCAAAATCGTAAATGTGTGAAGTATAGATAGAAAATCTTTCAATGAAATGAAATCGTATTTCTATTTATAGTGCATTTAAATTTTATTTCAAAATTTGTGACTTTGCCTCCTATGGTAATCTATTATTCAATAAAGAAAGCACCAACCCTTTCACCGAGAATGAAACGGCTTTCTCCAAGCGCACTGTAAACTGCCATAAATTGCATAGTGGAAAAAAAAATAATTAAGCTTTTGATTTCTATACTTGGGAGATTTATGCAGCGACTATGACTATTGCAAAAGATTAACATTTATTCTATACAGAAAAGCATGCACATGGAGACAATACCGTAAATTAGTTGAAAAGAATATGAATATCGAAATGGTTTTCTATTTATCAGCATACATGATGCAGAGGTCTAACACAAGATGCATAAGCTGCTTTCACAGCTTTCTCAATGGCAGATTGTGTTTTAAGAGATAGGAAAAATAAGCATTCAAGTTTTTCTAATTTTTAGTATACTTAATAATCTTCTGCAAGAGGTAATACTTTAATTCGCAATAACTGTAATGATAATTCTATTCCAAGAAAAAATGTTTTAATATTATCTTCTTATAATATTACGAAGGTCACTGAATGAACTGTTCTCTGCCTTTTAAACCGGATAGGATATGGAAGATGGCGACGTGTTCGAAAACTTATACTATTTACCTTGAGCAATGCAAGACGCCTCCAGTTCGCAAAGAAGCACAAGGATTGGATAGTAGATGGCTTTTATAGGGTCATGTTATCCAATAAATACCTTTTTCAAATAGACCATGCATATGGCAGAGTGCAAATATGAAGAAAAAAGCGCGAAAGCATGTACCCCCTACTGCATTAACACAACATTTCAAGCTAGGGGAAGCAATATTACAATTTGGGGGATGTTTTCTTGGCATTTTATGGGTTCATTGAATCCTCTCACACCATATCTGAATGCCCGGGATACTTAAGAATCAGAGACTCCTCAGCCACTCAAGGAATAAGCAGCTTGGAAGATTAAGTGACAGGGCGAATCTACTATTCTTATAGGTCTTCAGTTCGAGTCTCGAAACCGTGAAAGGGTTTTAGATATATTTCTAAGGGTTTTTTTCATATTATTCCGAATATTAATTTAAAATTTAGCCTGAATTATCCAAACCTTATAAATCAAAAATAAAATATTTCGTAAAGATATTTATACATTCATTTGATATTTTAAGTGTCAAGTTCATGCACGTGCACAGAAGTCATTTCTTTTCTAAGCATTGTGCTTTCAGACCAGTTTACCACCGTATATGAAACTTGATTTAGATTGTCATATTAAGAATCACGCCGCTACTGAAGGAATAAGTAACTTAGCGGACAGACCGAGCGGGCGAATCAAACATTTCTGCAGGACTTCAGTTCGAGTCTCGTAACCCAAAATGTTTTGTATAATTTTCTTATTTTATTTTATTTTGAATAGGGTTCCGAATACCAATTCTATAGTTACTCTGTATTATTCCCAACCTTATAAAAAATAAAATATTGAAAGTTTTATTTAAAATTTCAGTTGTCAAGTTCATGCATGTGCCAAAAAGTCATTCTTATTCTTACCATTGTGCCTTTAAAACAGATTCACACCTTATATGAAACTTGAATTGGATTGTCGTATTAAGAATCGAAGACCACTCAGTTATTCAAGGAATAATTGTTTTGATGGATACAGTAAATGGACGAATTAAAGATTTTTGACTAACCTCAGTTCGAGTCCCGAAACGGGAAAATGGTTTTACATATATGTTACGGCCAGTTCGCGAATTGGTTGGCAAATTCGCGAACTGACCGGGAATCCTTGGCAAAAGCCCGATGTGATAATCTATACTTATAAATAAAGCTCAATGTCTGTTTGTGCGTATGTGTGTGTGTTGGAGCTCTGCAGTCCAAACCGTTTGACATACAGTAATCAAATTTTGCATATATATACCTTGGAGTGCGGGAATGTGCACCGTGGAGCGATTTTCTAAGAAGTTTAATTAGAATTTTAATTAAAAATTAAGAGTAATTTCGGCGTTTTGTCTATATAACCAGAAAATATTATAACACAAAATCGATTTTTGCATCAAATTAAAGCTTTTTTTTAATTAAAGCTAAAATTTTAATTTATAAATTAAACTTAGATTAAATTATGCTAAAATTTAATCTGCAAGAGCACGTCAAATTAAAAAAAATTGTTTTTATCAACGTGTTGCCATAACATTCATGGAAGTTTAAATTAAAAAAATAAATCAACTAGTATTACATATTTAATAAACAAAATTGTAATTTTCGGCAGGTGTCTGTATAAAATGAAAAAAAAAATGAAATAAGATATTTTCTGAAAAGTAAAAGGAGGAAAAGTTTTCTATGAGCTTTGACAATACCTATATTATTAATTCAATAAAACAATTTAATTTAAGACAAACATAGTTTAATATACTTAGGATAATCATTCTAATCAGCGACTATCAGCTAATTTGGGGCATACATTTGCTAACAAAATGGTCTAAAGGAACTAAATAATTATATTTAATATAACTTTAGTCAATACATACTCCAATGAATCAGGAATTTTAAATTTTTACATAGGTCCTCCGCCCTTTGAATCATATTTAACAAAATATTCTTGAGACACCAATATTTTAAATAAAAATTGTTGAACTCCAACCAACTAAATCAATCACTAAAACTGTCTGATCTATAAAATTTCAATATCGCTCTTTTATAAAACCTGCGATTTTAGACTACTTCACCGACTGTCTCAATGAAGATATTTTAATCCTCAGCAGAGTTTCTCGACAGTGATTGGCCTGTGATTATAAAAATGTTGATTGTTCTAAAACTGATGCATAAAATCTTCATAAATCGGTCAAATTCTTCTCAGAAGATAAGGATGTTTATTTATTTATTTAAAAGTTGGTGTCAAGAGTATTTCGCAGAATCTTATTCCTTGGGACCAAAGGATTTTGTAAAATTTAAAATTCGTAATTTTTTCATAAGTTCATTTATTGACTGAAATAAAATAAAATATTTTTATTTGCATCGTCCTTTTGAAAGTAAAAAATTAATTTTACGATGAATCAGAGAAATTTTTGTTGAATAATTCTTTAAGATATTATATAAATTATTCTACAGCACACATATAATTTCACTGCCGAACGACTCTGATTTCAATTTTCATATTTAAAAAAAGTCATGGTTAGCTTGAATATAAAAAGCTTTTATATTGATTGCAATTTAACATTTCCACTTTAATTTAAAGTAGAAATTTTATGGATACTGACAGAACATTAGAGAAAGTAGTACAATGAAACAGAACTGTTTAAGCCTACATAAAAATACGACTGAATCATATAACTACCAAAATATGAAGCTCAAAAATATTTTGCAGGAAAAGCTACTAAGAGAACAAGTTACATTAATTGAAAATTTTAGCGATCATTAATAGTTAACCGGCTGGTCGCCAAAGGCGAATAATGGTAAATAAATATAATGACCTTTATGTATAAAATATAAATACGGATATGTTGTAGGTGAAATTCGACAGATGGCGTCAACAAAGAAATGTCTTTAAATGATATTAATAACAAAACTATTTGTCCTTCATATTTGTTTTAATTAGCCCTTATTTTTGCAATTTGCCTTTGCAAAAAATTTCATATTTTTTAAAGCGATATTTCGGGAGGCAATATGATCTGGGATCTTTAACATTAGATCCATGGAGCAGAAAAAGACTAAGTATCACCCTTAAGGGTAATTGAAAACTAAATATTCAATTTGCCTTTGTACACGATACACAACGCCTTTGCTCAAGATATAATTCGTTTATTTTGAAGAGTGCAAATCTAATCTTCACAC
>JAPMOR010124775.1:71839-124872 GCA_026543865.1 Argiope aurantia | reverse complement strand
TCAGAATGAGAAATTATTAAAATAACATGGCTTTAAAGTTTATTTCAATTCAAAAATTCTTTTTTTATGAGGTCATGAATATAAGAGGTCTAAATAAAATTAAACTCATTTAGTACTTTCAACAATCAGATTGGTGTCAAAGTGCGGTTAGTCAAAAATACATGAAAGCACATTTCTTCGAGTAAAGAAATAATGGAGTTATTAGGATAATTTCTCAATAATTTATTACAAAAAATACTGCCATAAAGTTTGATTGACACAATTCAGCAATTTAAACATTTTGTTATTTTTTTTTTAAAATTATGTATAGAAGGTAAAAAAAAATGTCGTTGCTCAAGACATGAATAAAAAATTATAATAAAGTTGGTAATTCTAAAACAAATTATTTTAAACACACTTATAAATATTTGTATTTCCTCCACACTTGAAGCATTTAAATAATAAATAAGAAGGAAAAAAATAATAGAAATTGTTCCCTTTCAATACCATAGAAGTACCATCGATCTCTTGTTATTAATTTAGTCAATATGAAAAAGATAATTATTCATAGTTTGCTTTTAGTCTTCCTTATCAGATTACATCAATAAGATTTTTAAACTGCCATAATTTTCATATTGGTGGTATTAGTCATATTGGTGTTTCAAAAACGGGGAAATAAAAGAGATCTTCTACAAAATAAATATTAGAATAAAAGTATTCTGCTTTTGAGCAACAACACACTCAACGAAACAGTCGTTAAGTATTAAAAAAAAGCTTTTGGAGCCATAATTATAATTATCAAGAGTTTCTTTAATACTTGAAGAACAGAAGATAGAACATAATTACAGCAAGAAAATTCTTTTAAATAAAGAAATGCGATATTTTTTGTTTATAAAAACAATGTCAGTTCTATATTGTGTGTAACAATGTTAAATAGATACATTTTCTTCAATTTAAATCACAACAAAATTACAGCATTGTTATTGATAACAATAAGCACCATTAATATAATTTTTAGTTGTTATTTTTCCAATAATAGTCATACTTGATAACCATTTCAATGCTCCTAAATGAAAAAATTCAACTTAGAATAGTTGACAATTTCTTTTATTTAAATAAAAAAGAAAAAAGAAAAAAAGAAAATAGAAACTGGAGTAGGATGGAAAACTCAAAATATATTCATTGGTCTGTAATACAGATTGCGATACGAATCAATTTGAAAAATTCACTACTGAGTGGTATAATTTGATATGAATGCGATGCTTCTCCCAATCTATGTAATAAACATACATTCGGTGGTGGAACGGTCGCCTTATTTATGGGAACGAGACAGCATTAAATAAGTAAGTTTTTCTTTTAATTAGATTCTGGATTAATTAATTGATTTTATGCATCGTATTTAACGTATTATTACATTCAGTCCTCTTTTTTTTATTTTTAACTTATTCTTCTTTTACATCAGTAATGTATTTTCGAAAATATATTTCAATAAATTAAATTTTTAAACCAATAATATCTAAAAACTCACCTTAACTTATAATAATGTGTGCGTGTGTATCTAGCTGAATGTTGGCGCTATACCGGCTAGTCTGTTTAACCTAGTTGGAATATATATATATATACTTTGGAGAGTGAGAATATGCACTGCGGAGCTTTTAAATTTTTAAAATTATTTAAAAATTGTGTGAAATTTTGGCGTTATTCGGCCTTAATCTTTGAAAATATTACAACCCACAAAACGAAATTTACATGGCCTAAGTGAAGATTAGTGTGCACCTGCTGTTTGTCGCCAATATTGCAACTCATCGGATCCCTCTTATAGCAACCGTACTGTTGTTTTGTTTACTACTTTTTGCAATGGTTGAGTTGCACATAAATTTATTGGCGACTTGGCATTGTTGGCGCAGCTGGGTGCACACTAAAATTCACTTTTACCATTTACATCATTTTAAAATCTAAAATCAATAATCTAAATATATAAGGGCAATAAAATAAAGAGTTAAATTAATATATCTAAATGGATAAAAGTGGCAATATTTATTTGTGATTTCATCAACTCCGATTTATTTCTCAAGACCATGTTTATATTTCAACGACTTTAATGAACAAAGTAGGTACTCTCTCGTTTTTTTTAATCGAGTCGAATTAACTTAATCTGTTGGTCTCAGAGTATTAACAGCTATTCTGTCTAAGAGTCGACCAGTGAAGTATGAAAATTTAAACTTCTGCATATTGACTTTCTTTCAACAATAGATTTTATTGTTGAATTAAGATTCACACTGCTTTCCTTGTTACGTTAAATATTTAATCGTGTGATTTTTTAAAATTATGTGATTTACATGAAAAATCATATAGTGAAGTTACAATACCTCTGAAATTAAGACAGAGATGAACCGACCAGCACTTTGATGTAATGCAACTTTATCATGTTAAAGCGATTCATATACGCAATGAATAGGGCAGATGTAAAACAATTAAAATAACATACTGTACATTGTACATACTGTATATCTGTACATCTTAAAAATATTTTCTTGGAGGAAGGTGATTAAGGGTGGTTAATTATGAAATACGTCTAACTGGCTTACGAGTAAACAGATAAATATTATTTATTCTTCCTGCCAACGTCTAGACGCGATATTTCTTACTCGTCGGTATGATTTTGCCACTTCAAAATACATAGAATGCGGTTTGTTTAGTATGCAATTTCGGCTCACGAATCAAAACTTTTATTTATTCCAAATTCGTAAGCTGCATTTCTAAATTGATAGGATTACTACTCATTCACCTGAAAATATTTTTATTAAAAACCTTTGGGAGCAGTCTCCCAAAACTTTATCTTAGAAATGTCATGCCATTTCCCCAGCATAAAAATTGTGGATCTTGGAAAAAGCCCTAAACGTCACGAGTGCTCAGATTTTTTATTTTTAACCTCAGAGCTATGTGAATCATAATCCATGAGAGTGATGTGCTTCGTAAGGAAAGTCAGCACTTGCGTAATACTGCCAAGCAAATAGCTGAAAAATGTATTGCGAAAGATCGATTTTAGCGTGAAACTAATGTTTTAATTGAATCTAATGTGAGGGGTCAGAAAATCGAATTTGTATTTTGAAAGCATTTTTTTCTTGCTGAATTAAAACCAAATTTGATATAAACTACAAATGTAGTTACATGATCATATGCCAAATTTCATTTATTTAAGTCAATCGCTTTTAAGTTTACATTCTCGAAAATCTACAGACATATTGATGGTCAATCCCTAGATGGATTTGGTTCTTAACTTTGAAATGCATCTACACTTTGAAGGATAAATCTATATTCCAAATTTCAACAATCTAGCCTTTTAAGTTTCATATTTATCATGTTTACTTATAATTGAACAGCCGGATTGACAGACTTTCTCTTCATGGCTTTCATGCAAAGTTTGACAAAAATCTAAAAATTTTGTGTTAAATCCATACATTAAATTTCATCTTTCTAGTTTAAGGCTTTTTTAAAGTTATCCCGTTCAGATATAATTATATAAAAAAATCTTTTTTCGGTATCAAGGAATTTTGAAGCGTGAAGATTCGTCGAAATCTCGAATTTGAAATTTTTTAATGATTACAATATTTTTTTATTTATGTACTTCTTATATGGAAAAATAGAAAAGGTCTCGATGCGCCTTTTGATTGCTCCCAGTTGCTTTATATATAAATAAAAGCACCTGAATCATGGCCTTAATTCACACACTCATCTCATTATTGGTTTCACTACTCATTTTTATCTTTATATGCCAGTTTCATGATTTAAAATATTTATTCATTCATTAATCAATTTAAAAAAAAACAATATTAAGTCATTCTTTGCTGGATTCAATATCAGCCAAAATTTATTTTGATCTGCAAAATTTAATAATTTTCTTTAATATGTGTACTCTTAGTGAAGCGCGAAAAGCAAAACTGAAATCATAAAGAAAGACATCTAAGGAAATCTAAGGCCACTTTATGGTTTTTTAAATATTTTTCGACATATTAAAATATTAAAATAAATCAGAAAGATAAAAGTTTTGTACCATGTCTTCTAATAGTTAAATGATTATAATTTTTGAAAGACAACAATCATATTTTTTATTTATTTGAAAACTCAATGAAATTCATTTTTGAAACGAGAATGCTGGCAACGGAAAGTAGAAATGTTAATATTCTTAACATGTTTTCTTAGCTCATTTTAAATGCTTGTATTTTAGTTGATTTATTTCAGTCGCTTATTACGAACTCTTTACGAATTAATGGGAAATTTATTTTCTTCTCAAGAAGATGCAAAGGTTTGTGGCTCTCATTAAAAAATATTATTACTGTATCTTTTCAAAAACTCCTAATTATTCTTTGGATTTTCATTGGAAGGCTTTCGCTTTTTGAGTACTACTCTGTCAAATATAATTATGAATACTTCAAGTTACAAAAAAATTCTAGAAGAATTAATTATATTCCCATTGAATTTCGAATGATTTGAATAATTGGCATGATTTTGGCGTGCTTGGAAGAAACCGTTCATTAATCTTAAATTTTACTCAAATATATATGTTAGAGAAGATCTGTATTATTTTCTTGCACAACTACCACCAAATCCAATATGATGTGAAGTAGTAGCGATATTCAAAGCACTCTCCAATTTAGAAGTTGAACTGATATCAACTAAAACAGTGTCTACCTCCTCTTCAGAATATTTTACTTTCTCAGAAGGAAGTATCTGAACTTCATCTTAAATGAGCATTATCAGCCATACTCTTAAACAATAGTCCTTCAAATAATCCATGTTGCAAATCGTCTCCAACATATTAAACGCTAGGAGACGGACAAACGAATGTTTGAACAAGGGACAGTCCCAATAAGTTGGATTTTCCCTTAATGGCTCTTCTTCATCAAATAATATTGAGTAACTATATACATATCAAATAAACCATTTGAGTAATCAATACCAATGCCAATCATATTCATCTCTGGTGCGATCGTAGTTTAACCTTCTGCTTGGCGCACTTTTCAAAAATCACCAACTCGCCAACTTGCGCTGTATTTTTTTGGAGGAGTCCTAGACTAAACCCTCTTTTGTTCTGTTGGTTATAAGTGAGGACACAACTTTTTAAATGAAAATATCCAATGGAAAACCTGAAAGAAAACCTGATTCATCATTGCGACAAAGTTGTGGAGAAATCTGATTTTCCATTAAGGATGTTCTTAGATTCTTGGGTGAAAATGATGTTAAAGGAAAGAAAATGGAATACTTACAGATAATTCTAATACAATGAAGCTTTATATAATTGATTTTATCGATGGTATATAATATTTATAAACAAAAGATGATTAACTAGTGCTTTTCACATTCATTTGTTCGATTCGATTGGTCGTAACACAAATACCAACTTCTGAAACGCAACTTTTCAGAGAGCAGGCATAAAAGAAAAAAAAAAAAATTCAATTTCAGTGTTGTGAAGTTGAAGTAGAGAATTGCTGTTCCATCAAGTAGGATATCAAATAATTCTTTTGAGTTTCCGTTGAAGATGACGTTGATTAAGATTATCAACATATTAATGCTGATAACATGTTAACTGAGATATAAGATTATTGAAACTCAATGTAAATGAAGAAAGTGGTTGAAGAAATGTACTGTAAATGAAGGAGGTTGTTGAACTCAACAGGAGAAATAGCAAGATCATGTCAAATAAAGAGGACGTTGAAAGGAATACTCTTCTTTGATTCGAACATAGAAGTTTTTCATAGAACGGAACAAATAATTCTAAAAATTGAAGATAAATTCGAAAGGAACAAATGGAAGCAGATTCATATTGGAATGACTTGCCTTCAACTGCTTGAAGGCAACCTAAAAGTTTTTAATGCATGTAAGCTCTTAGATATTTATCGGTTGTAACGGCGACTAAAAAGCACCAAGAAACATTTTTGCCAATTTGGCGATTTCAGTCGTCAAACTATACAGCGATCTTATAGTGTACTTGAGTATATTTTTATAATTTGGCGAGATTTTTTCTCGGCTGTTTTTGGTTGCCGTTACAACCGAATTGTACCGGCTGTTCTTATAGAGAGGGGAAATCTGCCAGTTATTCTGGTATGATTTATTTTGCTCAGATGATAAATTTTTCATGATGGAATTCTTACGGCCACACTTTTCTCACTGTTTAATTTTATGTTTTTACTTGAAAGGGACCAAATTCGTTTGTTTCTATGTAAAATAAAGCAGTTTTCTGAAAACTTTACGGTTTACTTAATGTTTGTTTATGGCTTCTACAATTTCACTGCTCATTTATGCATTAATAACTGCCTATCATGTTTGAACAATTTTTGAACAGAAAATCAGTTTTATCACATCATTATTCATTGTTTACTTTAATTTCGATAGATTTGAAAATGGCATGAGTTGATGAAAAAGTACGTTAAATACTTTATGATGAACGAAAAAGTATTTTATGATGAATGGTAAGAGGAGTAGAGCACGTAAATCAGATTTCCAAAATAAAATAGTTAAAACGAAACTATTTTGATATTTCACTGTCAAACTCATTAGTGAAACCAAGATCAATGATTCTGTGCATTTTTAGTAAACATTTTATTTTTAAGAAAGCAAATTTTATAACTGCTTTTTAAAATACAGTTTTGTTTCATGTAGACAATTGTGCTTAAAAGGTTTATAAATATGTGTTTTAAAAACATTCTTATTCAATTCGTTGGGTGGATCCTAGCACAGCCCACCTCTTGGCATCTTTTTGAATTCTCGCCATACGAGTGGCGATAACGTCGCCAATGTAACAACCTTGACGGATTTATTTTATTTTATTTTATTTATTTATTATTTTATTTATTTATTTATTTATTATTTTATTTATTTATTTATTTATTTCATTTATTTATTTATTTTATTTATATTTTTATTATTTATTTATTATTTTATTTATTGTTTTATTTATTGTTTTATTTATTGTTTTATTTATTATTATTTATTTATTATTATTTATTTATTATATTTATTTTTTATTATATTTATTATTATTTCTGGCCTTCAAGTATCGTTTTTTAATAGAAAAATAATAAAAATAACAAATATTCAATTAGTAGTCAACTTGGCGAGATTTCAAATAAGTCGCCAAGAGGTGGGCCCATCTAGGATTTTACCAATTCGTTTTTCTAGAAACTTTATTTCAAACTTTTTTTACATTGTATGATTTATTTAAATGTTTTACAATTATCATTAGGCATTAATTAATAAAGCATCTGAAAAGCATCAAGAATGATTTCCTAAATATCGTAACTCTAAAAATATTAAAAATAAAGATCATTATTTTTTAATTTTTCAATAATTTTTTCTAATAATAGTTAAATTAAATAATTATTAACTATGGAAACAATAAAATTTTGACACTTATTAATTAATGGTGAAAACTTCAAAACTCGCCAAATGTAGCACCAAAATGTGCCAACTTATGAGCGTTTGAGTGCGCTTCTAACTTACGAGAAGGAAATAAACATCTGTTTAAGTTGTTTATAAAAGGTTTACAAGAAGAAAATCGTATTTTCGACAACGGATCGCCAATCCTTCACTGTTAATAAGTATAAAAATTATTACTGGTTAGCATAGAAATATTTCGTTATTATTGAAAGAAATCACTGATTTAAAATAAGTCAGTTTAATTGTAATATTACTATATTCGAATCTTTAACCCCTTGAGTACGAGCATCCCATATGCCACGATAAGTGTGAACGATACATGTGCTGCTACGCGCTGATTTAACAGACACTACAGAGCCAGCGTAAAGTATTAGCGACTTCGAAACGGAGTTTTTATTTGTTTATTTTATTTTTAAATGTTACTAGATGGCGAAAAACAGTGCAACAGTGTTTTCTCAATATGGATTCATATGGCATGTGGCCTTCGTGTAGGGTACTAGTTTCTGTTTTGCGCTTTTGGATGATAGTCGATTTATTGATATACGCAAACGGCTCTTTAAAAGTACACGTGTGATTTAAAGAGACTCCGGAATTCTTATTGCTTGCTTTTTTTTCATTAGAAAAGTGCATTTAGCGTACTGTTGCAGGGATTGTAATATTTTTGGGTATGTTTTAATGCATGTGCTGGAATTATTTTGAGCTTTTATTTTAAGCCATGGATAGGATACCGTGTTACCTTTTGAGATTAATGAAATGGTTGGGATTCTAGTAATAACAGCAAGTAATAAGGTTCATTTTTTTTCAGGTACAGTCGAATGTAATTATAATATGCCATTAAGTACTGATGTCAGTAAATATTGAAAACTGTATAAAAAGAAGAATTTAAGAAAATTTTTAAAGAAAATTATAAAGAATTTTAAGATTTAAATTCCCGAATAAAAAATATTTCAAAAATCTAAATTTCTAAGCAGTTTACATTTAGTCACAGCAAAAAAAAATCCCATATTGTTGAAATTGAGTTAATATAGACATTTTTAAAAATGTCTGTCTGTCTGTGACAAAAATAATTCAAATACGCTTTAAATAAGATGGCTGAAATTCGGCATGTAATCTTTATGCCAAATTTGGAGATTTCTACCAATTTTTGAATAAAATTCGTTCAGCAGAAGTATGCTTGTCCGGCTGTTTGAATATAAGTTAACACGGTAACTATAAAACTAAGAGAGCAAGATGGATATAATTCGGCACACCGATTAAACATTTATATTATAAACATCTGTCAAATCTTGAGCCAATTCCAACAAGGAATTGAACGTTTGCCGGTCTACACCTTGAAGAACATGTTTCAGAAACATGTAAAAGCGATAACTTAAAAATACAATGACTTAAATGTATCAAATTTGATATGTGAGTTTGTGACTAATTTGTCAAATTTTGATTTCAGTTTTCTAGCAAAAACATTTAAAAAGCAAATTGGATTTTTAAATCTTATTCACCATATACCAGGGATTTATCGCCAAAACACTCGCCAAGGATTACACTATAGTTGTAGTAAAAATGCTTAATTCTCGCCAAAAGTTAATATTTCGTAACTGTTGTACGCAAGTCGTTCTTTGGGATAATACCATTATTATTGAATATGCAAGAAAGTTTTGCGGAGACCATTTCTATTCAATTTAAATTTAAATTGGTTTAGATAGGTTTGTGAAAAATGAGAAATCTAAAACTAGCATATTCGCCAAAACCAAGAGTTTGAGTTTTTTGACTATTGCAATATTTTCTCTGTACTTCGTGTACGAGAAAGTCAAAAATTACGTTTATTTGATTTACTAGCCTAAATTACTTCACGGGAGCAAGCACAGCAAAACTAATAGTTGAAAGTTTTGGCTACAATTGGCTGTCATGTGTGGAAATCTAAAATTTAAAAATTTAAATACTCAAGGCTTTCTCCGAGCTTCAGAATTTTATATGAGCAGAAGGACCTAAACCCTTTTTTTAGCTTATGTAAGAAATTTTTGAGCTGATAATTTACACTGATTTTAAATATTAAACAAATTTGAACGAAGCTGTTTTGCTCTGTTAATTTTCTTTAAAGCCTTAAAACAGAATATGAAAAATAATTTGCGAGTTTCATGGAAGGATGATTGGTTTTTCCCGACTTGAATCAGTACTTAATCGTATGCAAATATAATTGATATCCAGTGTGATTCTTATTTAAATGTAACATTCATTCAACTAACTGTGCGTAAAGAAATTTGCTTAATTTTTTTCGTTTCCATTTTTTAAAATATAATTTCTATTTAACATGATTCATGCTTGTAGTTATTGAATTTTGTATTCGATTTCTCTCTGAGTTCCTGATGTATTTAAATTCAGTAATTATGTACATTTAAGAATTATCGAGGGAACATCCAATTTTAAAATTTTCAGAGCAAAATTATCGTTAATTCTTTAATTTAATTAAACTTTGATTCACACAACTGGCGCCATCTAGTAATGAATTTGTGAAAAAAGTTCAAGATTCTATAATATTAAATGAAATTAAATAAACGAATTATAAATAATAAACGAATGTAAGTAACGAATTATAAATTGGAAAATAAAAATTAAAAAATAACAAAAAGCAAACATTATTTATTAATACTCTTATAAAAAAATATTTAAAAAAATCCTTGAATATATTTATTTTACTGTTCTCGAAATTAAATTGATTTTGTAAATAAATCTCAAAAGATCCCAAATATATTCGAAAATAAATTTGTGCTCAATATCATAAGTCGTTAAAAACAAATCAAATTAATAAATTTCCGATCTCATTTTTTAAAGATTTTTGTCTATTCATTTGATTACAGATCTAAGATATAAAATACTTATTAATATAACATTTAAAATAAGTCAGAAATGGAATGTAATTTTAGAATCAAAGTGGCCATTATGGTAAAGATCATTCTCAATTAAATCCATAATGAGTATCTTGGGACATTGAATTCTCAAAATCCCTTAACACAAATATCATTGGGATTTTCTTGGTTTATTTTTGAAAATTATATTTATTCGTTTATCATTCTCTAAAGTGGGACACGCTATAAACGTAGGATTTAAAAAAAAAATAAACTATTGAAAGAAAGTTTCACATCAAACCTCAAATTTCAGACTTCAAAATAGAATCTAAAATGAAAATAACTGTCTGAATAAATTCATAACGATCATCTTGGCCGATTCAGAGACGACGACAATTTATATTCCTTTAAGTATCATAATAGAAATATTTTCTGGTTTCGAAAATAACTGCAACATCATCAAAGCAGTAGGGAAAGGATTTGCTACATATGACCATTACAGAAACCACGTTTCTGCTGCAAATAATGGCGTTTCCGTCCATAAGTCAACGAATAAAAAGAAAATGCCATCTCCGAAACGCCTCGTTACCGAGTTTCGTGACGCCTTTTTACCCAAAGTTTGCTTTTGTCGTTACTTACAGATAACAAGATCATCAATTGTTGCGGGGACTTGGAAGCGCAGTTGTTTTTGATGACTTCCACCAGGGGTCGCTCTGCGATGCTTTTGTAGCTTCCCTTGTAATGATCATTGGAATGAAACAAACCATTAAGGCGTTCCATTAGTTTGGAAGCTCAAGGGAGATGTTATTTCTCCGCTTTTCCTTAAGATGCAGTTGTTAATTTGGGATTTCGGTTGGAATCCTTTAAGTCCATGGTTGCCTTGTTATCGTTCTCTTACTTGTTAATCTCATTTAAGTGGGGTCTTTTGCTTTTTCGCGTTTAAATATATGACAATGTTTCAAGATTCTTGTAAAGAGAATGCTATTACAAGTAAATTTTTTTTCTGGGGATACGAAAAGGATTTCTGGGAATACGATAAAAGAATACGAGAGGGAGCTTTGTTTCGTAGTAAATTGCTAATGGTGAAAGCAGAATTTTATTCTTTGCTTCCTTGTAAGGCACTATTTCTCTTTAATGGCAAAAGAAGCAGTGTTGACTGGTTAAGACAAAAACATGTACGTGAATGTAATAATTCAGATACATTATAACGTATACGGATGGAATTTAGTTTACTGCCTATAAATCAAAGTGCCAGGGAGACTAAGCTTCGCTCTGCAACTTTATTTATTTATTATTTTTTCGAAAAATCGTTTTGTTTTTCAGGAGAAAATATGCATATAAGAATTACATACTGATTATATATGAATATGCTTTAATCTTACCTACATATAAACTGATAATTTAAATTAAAAAATCGTAAATGCACTTAGTTTAACATATTATTCTAGTAGGTTAACACAATAATTTGATTGTTGCTATTGGATGCGAGTCGAATTTATTTGTATTTGAGTAATATCATATAGCGCCATATCAAAAAATTTTGAGGTACCTGTAGGTTATCATCCTGTGGCAACAATGCAAGTACCATAAAATTGTACGAGATGGCGCTATATGACATTTTAAGCATGAGAGCAGATAGAAATAGGCATTACTACTTCGTTATAAAAATATATATTTTTTTGTGTAGAACCATGCTTTTCCAGGAAAGTTACTATAGACAAACTTAAAAAGCAAAACCTTATCTAAATACAAAATTTGATCTAAATCATTAAAACCGTTCTAGAGATAGCGAAATAGATTTATATATATACCAGTATTGTTCATTTAAAGTTATAGTATATATATATATATATATATATATACAGTGGTGGCCAAAAGTGTGGACATTTTTTGAAAGTTTCATGTTTTTCAACTTTGCGTGCTTGTAGAATATATTAATTTTCACTTAAATACAAATGTTTAAATATCAAATTAAAGGTAATTCAATGTAAAATTTAATAACAAAAATAGTATTACAATATCTGTATTCAAAAAAAGTTACGCTCATTTTAGTAGAACAAAAAACATGAATCAAAACACAAATCGTTTTGAATAATGACGTGTTTTGTAATAAAAGCGTACTAGCCAGTCACAAACACTGTTCTGAGGACCCATCAAATGTCTGTAACTATAATTTAGGTTATTTGGATGGTAAAAGTGTTATTGTTGTGGAAATATTTTGCGGAATGATGCATACGAATACAATTAAATACAGTATTTCTGTTTTTGAATATTTTAAGTCCTTTTTTTTAACTAAACTAATTTTAAACAAACAACACCAACAAGAAGAACTGATTGGGCATCTACAAAAAGAAGCCGAATTGTCATATTGAGAGAAAATGGCCTCTCTTATGCTGAAATTGGAAGACAAGTTGGTGGTTCAGTGACTTGTTCTGGTGTACGAAAGTTCTGTTTACGTTATGAAAAAACGAAATCAGTGGGAAATAAGGTCAAATCAGGCAGAAAAAAAAATGCACAACTGCTACTGTCGATAGAAAAATTAAACGCCTATGCCTTCAAGATAGAAAAGTTTCATCAGATGCCATTAGATGTGAAATGAATGATGCGGGTATTGCAGTAAGTTCAAGAACAAAAAGAAGAAGATTATCTGGATTTGGACTACAAGCTAGAATTCCAAGGAAAAAACCATATTTAAATCAAAAGCAACTCAAAAAACGAGTTAAGTGGGCAAAAGAACACATTAAATGGTCAGAAAATCAATGGAAGCAAGTAATCTGGAGCGATGAGACTAAAATATCGCTCTTTGGTAGTGATGGTAGAAAATACGTGAGACGTAGAGTAGGTGAAGCGCTTCATCCTGATTGCATTGAAGCAACTATAAAAACAGCAACAAATGCCATTATTTGGGCATGTATGTCAGCAGATGGTGTGGGCCGAATTCAAGTGATTGATGGCATCCTGAATAGCAAAAAATACATAGAAATTGTCCTGGAATCAAAATTGATATCATCCATCAGGGATTTCTTCCCCAACAAAGAACCATTTATTTTTCAGCAGGATTCAGCTCCATGCCACACAGCAAAAGTATGCAAAGCATGGTTTCAAAATAAAGGCATAGATGTATACCATGGCCAGGAAACAGCCCTGCTCTCATTGCATACCAATCTAACTATTCTTTCGTATGTGAATGCACTATCTCATAATCGCAACAAGTTAGATAAGTGAATTTTAGTATATGATTTTTATTCTAGAATTATCTTACCGAGGAGCATCTCAGAAATGGGGATGGGAAGCTTTCGGTATGATTATTTATTCTCATCACCCCAGTGTGTAGAGAAATGGTGGAGTCGGCTACCTCCTATCTATGTAAGGACGTTGTTCTCACGGGAAGAGTTGTACCATGGCCGGTGATGGGATTCACCGATAGTTCCCGCCAGAGTTGCTGTAGCGGCCGTCCGATCAATCAGATTTAATCCGAATGCCTTTATTATGCGAGGTGGAGTAGCCAGTGGGATTATTCTAGTATTATAGATATATTTTCTTTAGTCCGTTAGAGGTAGTGTGTATATGAACTCGATTTATCCTAAATACAATCAGTATAATAAATAAATATTAATATATATTCCTGAAATCAAGACTGGGGTTTATCTTTTTTCTGGATTCAATATCTTGAACCCAATAGGATGACAGGAAGAGTTCTAAAATACATTGATTAAAATACTTGATTCTCTTCACTGTTTAAAGTAAAAAATAACAAGGCATTAATTGAGTCATAGAGTCACTCAAGCTGGTTTGGACACATAATGCACTCAAAATGCATAATGCATTTTGAGTTGATGAACTCCTGCTCTTGACTTCTCAGTACCGCCCAAAATGACTGCCTTTCAAGGGTCAGTATATGAATTTTTAACTTTTTAATTTCGCATGCCATTGTCGGATTCATAAAAATGAAAAAAATTCTAAAAAAAATTCTTATATACCTAAATAATCGATTAGAAGATATTAGAATCTTGTTGAAGAAAGCCTATAACCTTGCATCGATCCTCTAATTAAAATTCAAGTGTTTTATAAATCACTGAAGAACAGAAAATTTAGTAAAAATATGTCATACATATGAATAAAAAGACGGAATTTTTGTCCGTCTGGTCCGAGTAATTTTCTTCTAATATTTAAAATACTTAAACTTCGAAAATCAGTTTTATTGCTATTGACATTGTAAATTCAAAATAACCAAGTTTATTTAAAAATATCACTAAGCACACGCACACACTCACAAATATTTCAAAATATTAGGCATTTATTGAGCACATTGCTTAACAGCATATTTTTATATATGATTATTTATCTAATCATATATTCACATACATAAGCAGCATTTATTTTAGTTTAGTTAATAATTTATCTAAAAACAATCGTTTATTTAATTATTTATCTTAGAGCAATTTAGAATGTTTTTAAGAGAAGAAATTTATGCATTTAAAATATTAAGAAAAACAAACGCATCCATTCCACGACTCTAAACACTGGTCCGATTTCATCAATTTTTTTTACATGAAGCGATCTGTAGATATATCATTAATGACCATTTGTTCCTTCTTCATTTTTATAAAATTAAATTCCTTCAAAAAACATTATTTCATTGTACATTCTCTCTGAGGAAAAACGTCAACAGAGCCCTTACTATATTGATGTCTCTAATTTTTCATGCCATCTGAAAGCTCATGAATTCTATATATGTCCTTAATAATATCCTACTTCTCCCACAATCTTCCCTTTTTTTGAAACAAATTAATACAATGCTAATTAAATGTACATTTCCTATTAGAAAATTTTTGTCAGAATCTCCCAGCTTCGACAATTTTATCTATTTCACAGTTTTTTCATTCATAAATTATCATAGCTATGATTCTCAATGGGTGCCTACTCCAAACGCCTTATATTTTTTATAAATCTTACTAAATATTTAATAGAGACGCCACCCACAAACACTGGACCGATTTCGTCAATTAAATTCACTTCACTACTTTGCGCCTTTAACTAATAATTCACAATAATCTATGTTTAATACATAATTAAATGTTAGGATAGAGTTACTTTTGTTGTGATTAGTTGCAGCTAATAAGGTTGATGGATTTGATTAAATTAATTCTATTTATATGATAAGTAAATAGTTGATCACCGACGGTGGCTAAAATAAATCTATTAGAATAATTGCAGATAAATTTTAGAGCTGCTTTAAAATTTATCTATCAACTTTCTTCCAATAATAAAAATGACTGTTAGCGTATCTTCCTGTGTACTGGTACTCTCTAATTCAGACCTTTTGACTTAGAGCTATCAATAAGAGTTTATAATTACTTTGGAGAGTAAACGTGAACACCTTGAAGTGATTTTTTTTAAAAAAAAATTATTTATTAAAATTCAAGTCACTTTTTGCAGTTTTTTTTGTGATAGTTAACAAAAATATTGCTGCAGAAAAATAATTTTTTTGGTATATTAAAATTTTAAAAATGATGTTTTTAATAATGTAAATATTTTTCCTTATAAATTTGACATGCATGGCTTAAGACTTGGGAAATTTCTTCTATACAGGACGTTAAAAAACAATCCGTGACGCTTGTTTCAGTGTTTTAGCAGCATCTTCCACTGATGCGGAAGGAAGTAATTGCTTTTCTCCGCCACATTTCACGCGAAATAAATCTGTCTTTTTGAACAGATCAGTTATGTTCTTCAGACAAAATGGAATCATTGGACCAGAGCTGTTTTTTAAACTATTCAATGTCCGGAATTTCTTTCATACAAATTCCGCACAGTCACCATTCTTATAAAAATGTTTCGTAAGCGTAGTCCAATTCTTCCATGATAGAATCATGATTACCTTCCCAGCTGTAAAATAACAGTAAATCCCTATTACACCTCCCCTTATAATCACAAATGTAATGTACGGTGCGCGCATCACATATTTTAATTAGCATCTTACAGTTAACATCTTTTAAATCAATCGATTTCAGAGCACCTCATGACAAGTATAGCGCCATCTATCGGTTTATTTTTGAACTCTTTCTTTTCTTTCGCACATCAAATTCCAAATGTTTCACATATACACAGATAAAATATCGAGTGAGCTGTGATAAGTAGTTATTTTTTCAAGTTTTTGAAAGTGTCATTTTCCTTAAATCATCCATTAATTTGCCAATTTCCAAAATTTGCCAATCAGAAATGTGAAATTTAAGAATATTTGGCTAAAGAAGCCATTAAGGTAGAATTATAACAAATATTTAATTGAAGTTTTCAGTAAACATTAATCTCAGCGAATCACCTTACTGCCAAAGGCGGCTATTATTCGATAAAAAAATAAAACAAATAAACTAAAGAGAAGAATGCATTATTTCTCCTTTTCTTGATATTCTTAATTGAGAATCTTTTTCTCTTCTTAATTTTTCATCCACAATTTTTTGAGAAATATTGCTATCTAATTTGAGAAATGGTTTGACAAAGACACCAAACGCTAAACTGACTCAGATTTCGCCACTTAAACTCACCATTTTGCGTGCTTAGGCAACTGGTCTTAATACTATCAGCAAGTAATATGTCTGAAAGCAAGTAATATGTCTGAAATATATGTATCTACTATTTTTTCCAAATATTAAATCAATAAGACGGATGAGAATAAGATACAGAAGACGTCCATAACTCAATCTCAGAAGAAATGATCCTTTCGGATAGAGAAGAATGCTTTCGCTTCATCCACTCTATCCGAATAAAAGAATACTAGATACAAGTTCTCTAGAAGAAATTACGGAAAAAGGATAAAAATAAGACGAATAAATAGGAAACATCTGAGCCATGTCAGAGAAGAATAGAAATAAATAAATAAAATACAGAAAGGAAAGTAAGGGGGGAAGATCTGACTTTCAGTGGCAGCAAATGGAAATGGATATCTAGAATTCTAGAAAGAAACATGAAAAGTTTCACATCCTGTTTCTAAGAAACAAAGCCAGATAAATTTTAGAAATGTTTTCCTTTACATTTTTGTATGCGAAATATACAAATTATTTATTCTGATTGCGGTTTAGAAGCAAATATTCAAACCATTAGAATAGAACGTATAGTTCTTATTAATATCAACTGAGCATTTCGAACTTTTGATAATTACAATACTTTCTCATCGTAAACTTGGTATATGGAAACTGATGAAAATTCTAATTTTTAGTATAATAAACGTAGCATTAAGAAATGTTTTATTATTTGTATTTGTCATTAATATTTAAAAATAATTCGAAAATCTGTCATAGTTAAGACATTAAATAACGATTTACTTGATATAGACCTCTTTTTTTCTTATTTAATCTGGAATAATTTTATTTTAGATGTTTTATTTCCAAATATCAGACCATTTATAATTTGAAATCATAACCAGATGGAGTGGTCTTCCCAAAACTTTCTCGCATATTTTTGTCATGCCAGAGAATTCTTTACATGGTACTGTAAGTTCTATAGTCACAAAATCTTAATTTCTGTCGAGAATTTAGCATTTCACAGAATCTATCATATCAGTGCTATAGATTGAATTAATCACAAAATAACTCGTAGTCGCGGTGATTAATTATTGACCTGCTTTAATAGATCAAAAACCACTTTGTGTTTCAGGCATGTTTTCCACATTTTATTGAAACTGAAATTTGATACAAAACTGCACTTGTAAACACAAAATTTCATACGAAATTTGATATATTTCAGTCATTGCGTTTTTGAATTATCTCGTCTGCGTTTCTGAAAATGTAGACAGTCAACTCATAGAGGGATTTGACTCAAATTTTGACAGATGTCTACATTACAGATGTTAAAAAAGTATACTGTATGTTATCTGTGTAACTCTCTTTGATTTATAGCTATCGCGTTAACTTAATTTCAGACCGATAGACTTGTACAAAACAGGTTTACTCAAAGAAAACTTAAAATCTTGTTTAAATACCGTATACCAAATTTTAGTAATCTAGATCAAAGCGTTTTTGAATTATCTTTGTCAAAGATAGACAGACATTTTTTATAAAGTAAGAAAGCTTATATGTTTTTTCTTGCGCAAATTTTGAACCGTTTGTGTGACCTTTAATGGAGGATTCTCGTATCGTCCAATTTGTTAATACCGCTCTGTAAAATTTTCTTCGTTAAGTTTATAACCATACATAACTATTTTCTGTTTTCATGTTGTTTTAGGCAAAATTTTATTTCACAATGCACGAAATAACATACTATGCTTATTTTGTGGAAAAAACTTAGAGAGTTATAAATGCTTAAAATTTGTGTATTCAATTATTATGTTCGAAAACTTTTTTATTAGGAATCACTCTGAAAAGTATGTTAAAGAAACACTTAGCAATGTTTCAAATTTTAAATTCGGAAAATAAGAAAAGCTCTCGCCCAGATCCAATCACTGGTCCAATTTTGCCACTTTTTATTTCATAAAATAGCTCACGACTTTTAGATGCCTCATCAATGGTCTCTAGCACCCATTAACTATCATTTTCAAGAAAAATCTCGAGAACATTACTTCACTTAATATTCGTCTTTATGAAAAAAGATTACAAATAGAATTGCTCTACTACTAAATAGATTTTATGAACTAAAATTTGGCCAATTTTATTCGCCGATTAATTTCATCACTTTGCAAGTGTAGTTAACGAATGTTCTATAAATATTCCGCAAGCATAATTTTATATAATATATTTATAAGTTGTGATAAGATTTAGTTAATAAAAATTTGTTGATGTAATATAAATTGATAATATTAATATGTTAGGCAAACGGCTGGTCGTGATCTTTGAAAGCGATTAGTTATATTTTATTTTAGTGCATTTATTAAATGTATTGTTAAAAGATTTATGATATCTAAATTTTAATGCACGTTTTTAATCCTATAAGTTTTATTTAATAAAATATTCTTGATATAAACATTTTAAACAAAAAAGTTACAGTTTTCTACTAACAAAATTACTCGAATTATGAAGCTTTGATTTTCAATTTTTACTTTCTCGTATGCGTAGTATTGACAGAGAATGGCAATCGTCATAAAAATTCGAACTTAAGATTTTGTTGAATCTCGACGTTTTAAACTTCTCCGAAAAACATAAATAGTATAAACTAAATTTTGATTTTTCCTTTTTTAGTTAATATTCTCTGCAAGCAACATTTTATAAAAGAAAATTTAAACTCTAATGCAGTTTCTGAGAATGTATGTGCATAAAATTAAAAATTAAAAATAGGATAGTAATTTTGTTTTTCAAAAAAAAAATTATGTTTTGAAAATATTTTCATTGTTGGAAAGTAGCAGTTTTGTGTAGAAGCATATAATGCTCCAAAGTTTGTTTCAAATTTTTCTTTTAAGAAAAACAATTTCATGGAATATTTGATTAACAATGGCTTGAAAGAATCTATTTGACGTAGTCTATCATCATGATTAAAATATCTCCAATTTTACCAAGAAAAATCTTTAATTTCCTTTCTATTATTATTTATTGATGAGAGAGTATAATATCCTTTTACTTATAAGAATAAAAGATATTTATGAGAACTGGAAGACATGAAACAGAAATTAAATATAGCAGGGAAATATGACTTTCCTTCCTAATTAAAATATCATATTTCCGATTCAGCTTTCAAATTGAAATTCCTTTCTCGAAAATTCGCAATATTATTCGTTCAACAGAAAGTCATTACCAGACGAATCGAGCCCGAGTTCCGATCATCGTGTATTTGCGTGTTTTGAATGGTAACAGAATGAAAAGAAGAAATTTCAATTTCAATTTAGCAATCGTTTCCAACGAAGTTCTTATTTCAATGGCAATGCAAATGAAGTGTATTGTTGCACTGAATGAATGCTGAATGTGGATGATTAATTCCAAAAAAATTCTATTTTGTTATTCTTATGTGAAGAAAAGTTGCGTTAAATATATTGGAGTATATATTCTGATTGTAAAAGGAGATCAAGCTATACGTTACTTTTTTACAGAAATTTTGCAGATACAGATAGATTTTCCCATTTTTCGAACTCAGAAAAATTATGAGTTTTCTCTAGAATCACGATGATTCTAAATTTCATCTATTAAAAAGACAATCTTAAAATAAGGTTAATAAATTTTAGTTTATTAATTTATTTTTAACTTAGACTATATAAGAATATAACTAAATAATAGAATAATCCAGTTTAGTTATTTTAACGTCCCGTTTTAAATCAACACTACAGCTATTTTGGGATGAACCTCGTAGTTTTGAACCGCGGTCGGATGACGAGGACGACACCTGAGTTGCACCCCCCTCTTCGTACCATGCCACACTGCGGGAGAACGTTTTGCCCGGACGGTTTTAACGTGTACCAGATAAATAGAATAGACTAGAAATGATAAATAGAAAAAAGACTAGACAAAAATTTTGCATTTGTTTATTTTATTTGTGAGAATTTCATTACCTGGCAATTCTTATGGGAATTTATTCCCATGTTTCGAATGTCAATGTAATAAAAGGAATACATACTCAAGACAGTTCATGTTCATTTGATACACGTCATCTACATCAGTTTAATTTTTGAATTCATTGTGCAACTACAAATGAGCAATCTAAAGTATCATTATAAAATGTAAGACAATGTAAAACATGTTTATATATATTTACTCGTTCATTGCCATGATTCATACATGTAGTTCAGACCACTAACTATTAAGTTAATTGTCTCCTAGTTATTGTAAAAAACATAATATCTAATTAGATTGTAAATATAAATCGCAGGCGAATTCACACAGAGAATAACGTGTTTAAACAAGGCAATGCAATTCCGGGAGAACCTGGTTTGTAGGGCGTTGGATTCGCGTCCCTTAGGTTGCGAGTTCGAACCCCGCCTCCCGAAGATTCTCCGTGTGTGTGTGGTGGCTGGCGCACGTATAAATCTGTCGTTGTCACAAAGTCTTCCATGTTGAGACTAATACCACTGGGGGTACTGGATCAGGGATGATCGTTCTATGATTCAGGTCTAAATTACGATCTGTAGGTGAGTGAATGAAATGCATGAATGAAGTTCACCGCGTAAAAAGGGTTGTGACATGTGTGTAGCTAAGTCGTACTCTAGGCCCTACATGGCGTTACTGAAAAAACAAAAGACTCACCCTTTGCTAAAAATCACTGTCTTCTAAAATCAGCGGGCTTGGCTATGACTAGTGCCATTAGAAACAACAACAAACATGATAATATAAACTAATCGTAGGTGTGTTCTAGTAGTATCAAATTCTAAACTAAATGTTAAATCTTTCGGTCATCCAAATATGGATGATAAGGCAGTCAAAGTGTTAAATTATATATAAAACGATTGCTATCCAGTGGCAGTGACTTTGCGTTGATTGACAGAAATGTAGCGATCACCAGCTTGAAAATTCAAATTTGAATGACAGTCCAAACAAAATATATCGTGGATCATGCAACTGGTTTAACATGTGTAACTAATTTGGAATATTTCATTTTACCGCAAAAAAGGTGCGAATTTGCACCAACGTCACTTTTAATAATTCAGAAATAAATTTTTTTTTTAACTCTATGGCGACGACTTTGTTTTTGAAGAACTAAAAGTGATGTGCACTTGAAATACTCCACAGCAGACGTTTTAAATTTACACTTCGTTTACCCAGATGCCCTATTATAGTTTGGGTGGCTTTCTTTATTGTAAACCAGCTGCTTTTGGCAACCAGCTGGTGCACTGGGACTAGTGGTTGCTAAAATCTGTAATTAAATATTTTATGCAACATGATCTTAACGATTTCTTCAAAAAATAATTGTAGATTTTTATAGTTGTGTAACTCTTATTGTTTTAGAGGCCTTACACTTCTCTGTTCATCGTACAACGTCTGTATTGTCATGTAAGAACATGATTTTGTTTCAGTTAGGGGGTTTTGAAGCTCGAAATCGAGTAAGCAATGGAATATTGAAACTCGAAATCGTGTAAGCAATAAATAAAGCATAAATGGCAATTTTCATCATCATCTTTTAATCGTATATACCGTGTGCGGCATAAATTCGTGCAAACTTCAAAAGATCATAATAAAAAAAGTAATGTTCGAAAAAAATTGCGGTTTGTGGAAATATGTTCAGAGAGCCTTTGGATTTTGTTATTTCCTTTAAAAAATGACCCCTCAGGGACTCACCTTCTTTAGGTGGGTACGGGTGTACCAATCCCGAGATAGGGATCTTTTGCCCTTTCTTCTCTCTTCTTATTCTCCCCTATCCCTTTTCTCTTCTTTTCTCCTTCTCTCTTTAAATCCTCCCTCCATGTTCTGTTTTCTTCATTCTTCCATCCCTAGACGGTAAGCGAGGGAGCTCTCCATGAGAAGCTGTCGCCGCTCTGTTTGCTTCTTGCTTCTCATGGACAGTCAAAACCCCCACGCGTTTGCCTTGCGTGGCGAGCTTTTAGACGGGTGGTACATTTCGATCTCTGATGTATCAATCGGCTGGTATCCCAGGTATTTGACTGGGCTGCTCAAGGGGATTAAGCGTAGGGGTCACTTCTTGGGCTTGGCGTTAAGGGTGGTCACTGTCCCCGGGGGTGACTAGGTATAGGTTCCGGCTAGCACCATGGTAAGCGCCGAGGCTGGGAATGTCTGGAGCCGGTGGCTGCCACCCCTTGTTGGGCTCCGTGGTGGGCGGTGCCGTCGAGACCCGAACTTCTATCTGACTCTTATTCTTCAGACACTGAACCGTTAACTGAAACTGCTCGTTTTATTATTCTCTCCATTCCTGATGGAAAACTTTCTGAATTATCTCCTTTTGCCATTGAAAAAGCTTTGAAAGGTATTGGCGGTAGTCCAAAGTCAGTCAAGAAACTTCGGTCGGGCGACTTATTGATTGAAACAACTTCTGCTCTTCAAACCAAATCCTTTTTGCAAGCCAAATCATTTTTAAATCATTCCGTTTCTGTAACACTTCACCGGACACTTAATTCCTGCCGTGGTGTTATATCAGAAAAGGAAATCTTGAATTCTCCTGAAAGTGAAATTCTCAATGGCCTTGCCAGCCAAGGTGTAATTGCAGTGAAACGCATTTTTATGAAAAAAGCAAATGCTCTGGTTGCCACTAATAGTATTATCTTAACTTTTAATAAAACCAAATTACCATCCAGCATTAAAGCAGGCTGCTTAAACTGCAAAGTACGCCCTTATATACCTAATACTATCAGGTGCTATAACTGCCAACGTTTCGGTTATTCCAAGACGGCTTGTAGAGAGACACAGACCTGTTCTAGATGTGCAACAGCTGGCCATCAAGCTAATGATTGCACTGCAGACCCGCAATGTGTAAATTGTAAACAATCACATCAATCTGATTCCCGAGACTATCCACTATGGAAATTAGAAAAGAAAATCCAAGAACTTAAAATAAAGAAAAACATATCATACTTTGAAGCTAAAAAGCTGTTAACACCTGAACAAAGACCCCTTTCTTATAGTAATGCAGTGAAATCAGTAACTTCCTCAAGTACACTGACTGACGAAAGCATGACAAAAATAATTTGCCCCCCATTATCTAAATTAAAAACGATAGCTAAGAATTCCCCACTCAAAAATACTTCCTCATCCATTGAAACTGGGAAATCGAAACCAAACACTAAGCAGAAAGGTGAGACTAAGAAAGCAAAAAAATCTGACCAAATTAAACAAGCTAAAGAAACAAAAGCCTATAAACGTACTAGAATTTTAACAGAGCGCAGAGCCCAAACGAAGTCTTCAACAAAACATTCCTTAACACAGGAAGACTTCTTAAAAGAACAGAAAAAAATTAAAGACAAAGACTCGGACATAGATCCTCTCTTCAGTGTTCACTTGTCTGACGAAGAAATGTCCTTTAGTGACTCGAACGAATCGGTATCCTCTAAGAAACTATAAAGCAGTCTTCCTCCTTTTACCCCCCTTTAATGGCAGACTTTCTTTCCTGGAATTGTATTGGTCTAAAAAATAAAATTTCAGACTTAAAAGATCTCATCAATACCTATGCAACAGTTTGTGTCGCTTTACAGGAGATCCATCTGAAACCGGACGATAATATCCATGTTTCAAACTACACTGCATCATGCAAAAATCATATAAATAATAGAGCTACAGGTGGAGTTGCACTGCTTGTTGCAAGCCACTACCCGTCCACTCCGTTGAATTTAAACACAAATTTACAGACTATTGCTGTTCGAATACATATAAAATCCTTGATAACCATATGTAATTTTTACTTACCTCCTAATGAATACATCAATCAAACCGATTTAAATTCTTTAATTCAACAACTTCCTTCTCCGTTTCTTATCATCGGAGATTTTAATGGCCATAGCCTCATTTGGGGAAATTCTGACAACAATGCAAGAGGTTTACAGATTGAAAAGCTTTTACAGGATCACAATCTATGCCTTCTAAATACAGACGAACTAACTTATTTCCCCCAGCCTACAAAATCCTTCCATGCAATCGACCTTGCCATTTGTTCTCCATCAAACTTAAAGTTTCTTAATCTGACCGCAGACAAGTATCTCCACAACGGTGACCATTTTCTTCTGATTATAACTGGTAATAGACATAAACATCATAATTATTATCAACCATCTAGATATATATTCACAGCAGCTGACTGGAATACATTCTCCGTTCTTTCAAAAATAAGTAAAATTGTGGTAAAAAATTATTCTATTGATCAAGCATTAGACTTAATTACCCAAACTATAATCCATGCTGCAAATGCGTCCATCCCACAGACTAAATGCACTCGGAAGAAGCAAAGTAAACCATGGTGGAATAGTGACTGTCAATAAGCCCGTAAGAAACAGAGGAAAGCATGGAACAACTTTTTAATTGCATACAAAAGAGCCAAAGCAGAGTCTTGACGTATTCAACTATATAGTCGTAGAATGTCGTGGAAAAAATTTGTTTCAGCCTTAAAAGTTCCTATTTCAAGCCGAGAACTTTGGCAAAAAGTTAAAAAAGCTATAGGCACTCCTTTTCTAATACTGTGTCAATATTAAATGTTAATAATCAGATTATAGCAAATTAAAAAGACATAGCAAATACAATAGCTTCTACTTTAGCAAGTACATCCTCCAGTAAAAATTATAATCCACATTTTTTAAATTTCAAAAAACTTTCTGAGAATAAAAAATTGAATTTTGTGTCTCACTCTGATTTACCTTACAATAGTAATTTTACATTTCAAGAACTTTAGTTTGCTTTATCAAATGTTCATAAATCTTCTCCTGGCCCAGATAACATCAGCTATACAATGATCCAGCATCTAACTTACGAATCTCAGAAAAACTTATTGTATCTCTTTAACCGTATTTGGAAGGAACAATATTTTCCGTCTTCTTGGCAACAGGCAATATTTATTCCTCTCTTAAAGCCCAATAAAGATCCCACGAATCCTTTGAACTATCGCCCAATAGCTTCAACAAACTGTCTGTGCAAACTCTTAGAAAAAATGATTAACTGACGACTTATATACTTTTTGGAAACAAACAAAATTCTTAGTCAATTCCAAAGTGGCTTTAGAAATGGAAGATCAACTTTAGACAATATTTTAAGTTTAGAAAACGATATTCGTTCTGCTTTTTTACAGAGGAAAAGGTGGTTACTTGGTGGCCATCTTTTTCGATATCGAAAAAGCCTACGATCGCACATGGAGATATGGCATCCTGAAAGATCACTACGACTTTAATCTACGAGGAAACTTGCCAATTTTTATTCAAAATTTTTTACGATTGAGACAGTTTAAACTTAAACTAGGACATGAATTTTCTGATATTTTTACCCAAGAAGAAGGTGTCCCACACGGCAGTGATTTAAGTGTCACACTTTTCATTATAAAGATTAATAGCATTTTAAACCAGCTTCAACCCATATGTCAAAGGCTACCTTTATGTGGACGACCTATACATTTCTTGTATGGCAAATCATATGTGTTTTATAGAGAGACAACTGCAAACGGCTGCGAACAAAATTAAACAATGGTCAGATTTAAATGGCTTCACTTTCTCAACGGCAAAAACAGCGGGAGTACATTTTTGTCGGAAGAGAAATCTTCATCCAGACCCTGAAATTATTTTATATGGTCAAAAAATTCCTTTCTTAGGAATCACTTTCGACAAAAAGCTGACGTTTCAATCCCACCTAACTTTTTTACGAAAAAAACGTGAGAGGGCTTTAAATATCTTGAAAGTTCTTTCTAATACATCTTGGGGAGCTGACAGAACTTCATTGCGGAGAATTTATAGAGCTATTATAGATTATGGGTGCGCAATCTATGGCTCAGCTAGGAAAAGCATACTGAAAAAAATTGACCCTGTTCACCATGCAGCTCTTAGAATATGTTCTGGGGCTTTTCGCACCTCTCCAGTTGAGAGTTTATATGTTGAGTGTTACGAACCAGATTTACACCTTAGAAGACAAATGCTTTCTTTACATTATTATTTTAGAATTCAGTCTCATCCTTATCATCCATATTGCGATTTTAAACGTCGACCTTTTCTCCTTCGTTTGCAAGAAGCCAGAAAGAACTTTGAACCTATATTTTCAACCAGGGTTTGCAGTATTTTATCAGAACTCAATATGAACCATCTAGAATTATTCCCAAATCCATTTAACACTATCCCCCCATGGAAAATCCATACCTTTTATTTTCTCAATCCTTTTGAAAACTTTAACAAATCGGACACAGCAGATATTGTTTATCAAAAATTATTCCTCGAACACAGGTCTCATTATCAGTCTTTCATTCCTGTTTACACTGATGGATCTAAGACATCTACCCATGCCTCATTTGCTGTGGTTTTTCCAGATAAAATGTCATGTTTTCAACTTCCTTCGTGTAGCTCCATTTTTACTGCTGAGACCACTGCAGTTTTGCATGTTTTATTAGAAATTTTAAATAGACGTAGTGGAAGCTATATTATTTACATTGATTCTTTAAGTGTTTTACGGTCTTTAAAATTGCCCCAAAATCCTGCTCATCCAAATTTTTTAAAGATTTTAGACCTATTTTATAAGATTATCTCTCGTGGTTTTTCTGTCTTATTCTGTTGGATACCATCCCATGTGGGAATATGTGGGAATGAGCAGGCTGATAAGAGTGCCAAATCCGCAACTCGTTTTTTAGAAACACCCATACCTGCATGTGATTTGAAGAAACAGGCAAAAATCTGTCTTTACAAAAACTGGCAAACTCAGTGGGATTCAAAAACTCTAAACAAACTTCATACTTCCAAGCCTATCATAGAAAACTGGCCTTCTTTGAATTATCGAAAACATGACACAGTTTTAACTCGTCTGAGAATCGGTCACACTAGATTCACACATATACATCTGTTATTAAATGATCAATTGCCAACATGCCCACATTGTGACTGTGGAATAACAGTTTATCATATCCTTGTTGAATGCCCTTATTTTAATGCTCAGCGCTTATTTTACTTCAAAACAACAGCGGTGACTTTGCCCTTCTTGCTTGGTAGAGATCCACATGGGAACCTTTTTGTCTTTTAAAAATCAATAGGTTTTTATTCCTTAATTTGAACTTACCATTTTGGCTTCGTTTTGACTTTTTGTAATTTATCATCGTTTTACCAATGTTTTTATATCACTTTTATAGAAACAGTTTTAATTAAACTTTGAATTAGAAATAAATTTGATTGGCGCAGTATAACCTTCATATTGGTTCTTGTGCCATAAAACATCAAACCAAACCAAACCAAACCTTTAAAAAATGTATTTAAGAATGACCGATAGATGGCGCTCACACGTCATACCGAGACGGTTTATGCAAATCAGCATAGCTATAAAACACAAGGCTGGAAATGGACACCAGTAGCATGCTATCGCTACCGTATCGAGCATTAGTGGTTAAACTGTTCTATAAGAACGGTGAATCCGCGACTAAAGCGTTGCGACAGTTACGGAAAGGAATTAAGGCGACGAAAAACTGTCCGTGTCTGTGTCCGTGTGTCTTCGTGTAAATAAACGTCGTTGTTTCTTTTTCTACTGCCGTCTGCTGATTGAGCGTTCTCCACACCATATCACTTCCACAATCCAAACGGACCCTAGTAAAATTCGTAACATTTGGTGTCAGGAGTGGGTTGGTGGTCAACAGTGTATGGTGAAAACGAGATCTCAGGCTACGATGGCTGATAGCGGCAATGGTGAGTTACTGGCTCTGTTGGCTGAGATGAAGAAATATATGGAAGCTGGACAAGAGGATATGAAGAAATCTATGGGAGCTGGACAAGAGGAGATGAAGAAATCAATGGAAGATGGACAAGAGGATATGAAGAAATCTATGGGAGCTGGACAAGAGGAGATGAAGAAATCAATGGAAGCCTTTACGGAAGAAATGAAAGCCGGACAAGAGAAACTTTTGCAAGAAATGAAACCCTTTACGGAAGAAATGAAAGCCGGACAAGAGAAACTTTTGCAAGAAATGGAAGCCTTCACGGAAGAAATGAAAACCGGATATGAAGACATGAAGAGTGAATTGAAGAAAGGCCTTTCGTCGTGGAAAGAAATTTTAGAAGATAAAGTTAACAAATCTGAAGACATCCAAGTTATCACAGAAGAAATGGAAGGAAGCAACGAGAGCCAAGTGGAAGAAAAGACTGAAGATCAAATGGAGACCGGTGTCACCGAAAAGGAGCTTAGCCATCCGGAGGATGAACCGAAGTTTAATAAGGAGAGGAACGAACAGGGAGAATGTCAAATAATTGCGAAACTGAAACAGTCTTCTCCGAATGAGTCCCCTGAAGTGGAACCGAAAGTGCAAGCGCTTGGGGATGGAGAAGATGGACTTTCTTCGGACGGGTCTGTTGGTGGCGACCCGTGCTCGATGCCTATGGATGCAAGAGTTGATGCGATCCTGTTTGGATTGGATTGGTCCCAAAGATAAAAGGAACTACCTCTCTGCAAGCCTCTTGGTATCTCCTGGCATAGCGACACGGAAGAAGCCTACGTGGCTGGAACCGCTGATTCCTGTAGTCATGGTCTCAATTTCAACCAAGAATTCGGATTTGCTGTGGATTTTTCGTGGAGTGTCATGCAAATAGGAGCCGATGAATCTGCTGTGAATCCTGTCAAGTTGTGTCGTTGCAGAAGAGCCCTTTCCGTAAAGGCAGATGTCCTCTTCAGAAGATCCAGTGTGGAGAGCTACGGACAATTCTCAAGTGTTGAGAATGAGCCAGGAATGAACGAAGATATTCCCGCGGAAGCTTTGGCGACGAAGGCGAATACCTGGCTTTCGAGTAGACTTCAGAAGGCACCGTTGGATCATCCTGATATACGATTGGTTCGATGGAAGAAGTTTAAAGTGACCAACCGAAAAGCCTGGCAAGAATTCATTCCGGAGGCCTCTACTACGATCCAGCGTTTCGCTCCATGGGACACATTGCATTTCAAGAAGAGAAATCAAGTCTGGTGTACAATCCGAAACGACGAAGAGGTCCGTGTCAAAACCATTGAGAAGGTTTGCATGGATCTTTAGTCGCCGCCAGATTAGTAAACGATGTCATCTTCGGAAGATCGGAAGTCGCCTAAAGCATCGTCATCACATCATTCGGAAGCCTACGCCAGCTGTTGGATTGAAGTAGGACTGCCGGGACGTCAGTCTTTGAAGAGGGGAGCAATGTTACAAACCTGAAATTCGGCTTCCCAGCGTAGTTTGTTACATCATCAGAAAGACTGTTTTAAAGTCATCGGTATTGGATGGAGTCCGGGTGTCGCGTCGGAGGTTCCAAAGCTTGGCGACAAACTTGGCGACCATTTGGCGACTTGGTGACGAATTTGGCGACTTTGAAGCAAAAATAGATTATACCCGAAACATCGAGAATTTTCCCGATCCGTCCAGTAGGAACTGAGATACGCCTCGAACGTTCCTTATTGGTTGAGAGGCTTCTAGCTCCGCATTCTGAGACCTATAAAAGGGTCTGCAGCTGCCAGAGTAGTGGCCGAAGAAGAGTAGTCGGAATCGACGGTGTAGAGTAGTCGTAGTAGTAGGTGGAATCGACGATGAAGAATTAGCAGAGCAGCGACGGAGTCAAGCTAGTGCTGAACTAAGCTGTGCTCTACTGTCTGCAGTAGAGTCTGGTTGTATGCTGCCCGTCTTGGCTGAAGATAATCGTGTTCTATGCTGTATATAGTTGTCGGTTTTGTGCTGTCCCGTGTGTCTTCGTGTAAATAAACGTCGCTGTTTCTTTTTCTGCTGCCGCCGGCTGATTGAGCGTTCTCCACACCATATCACTTCCAATATCCAAACGAATCCCGGTAAAATTCGTAACAATATTGTAATTAAGAAATCCCTTATTGAGATAAAATATTCTATCTTTTGGTATAAATTAATAAAATTCTTAATGCCTATTTTGGAAATGCAAGACAACTTAATGCAAGACAACTTTCAATCGGAATATAGTTAATTGCTTTTGTTTCAAGATTTCAACCTCACACAAAAATTTAACAATATTAAAAACAATAAATCATTTTTAACATGAAAAAATTAATGAATGACTTTTTTACTATGTTTTCAACCAAACAGAGTTCGCATGTCAAAGAAAATTCCTTCTGTATTTGCACATTAAAAATTTAATTTTCCTATAAGATTACAAAAAAATATAATAATAGATAGCGCTACTATTCAATACAATTCCTCTGGAACACATGAGTTTATTTTGTGCAGATTGCATTTATTGGGATTGTTTTTGCTACTGTTAAAATTTATTATTTAGATTCTAATAACTTTTTTTTGCTATTTTGAAAATGTTTTTGATATATTATTGACATTAAAAGATATTACTTGAGGCTTCAAGATTTTTTGTTTTAAATATTTAAAACAAACTTTATAATTTTTTCAAATATTCAATAAATTGTTTTGTAAAACTTATATAAAAATTAAAGGGTTTTTTTTTTATTACTATAGCAAATTTTTTGGGATGTCGTTATTTTATTTATGCCTGTGCATTCAAAACTTTCTTATTTTTGAAATGGAGTTCAGAGTTTAGTAATTATTGACGTAATTGTTTTAATGTATACAAAATTGAAAATAGAGATATAATAGTTTTTTTTAAAAAAATAATACGTTATAGTTTAAATCAAACTGAGTACATCAAAGTATAATATGCATATAAATTTCGTTTAAGAAATACAGAAAAATATTTTTTATGAAGAAAAAAAACGCACAAAAACTACTATTTTATCTTTCTTGTAATTAATTCTATTAGGGCAATAAAAATATTCAGTCAAAAACTTCAAACTGTGGATATTTTAGAGACCAAATTAGATTTAGCTTGGGAAAGTTATTTGAACTTGATGATTAGAATTGATGTTTTAATTTCATACCGTTTACATTCAAATCGAGTGAAAAATTTCAAGGAAATTTATTATTTAAAACGGAGGATGCAATGACCTGCTAACCTTGAGCACTTTAAATTCTAATAAGCTCTTTGCAAGAAGATTAGATATTTTAACACCTTTTAAAAGAAAAACACGTTTCTTTACATATCTAATTTATTTTTTTCCTCTAAAAGACATCTTCTAGATTGACAAACTTATCAAAGCTATCTTTCAAGAAAACCCCCAGATGTTAAAAGCATGCGAGCAGCGAATTATTAATAAACTCCACTGACAGTAAAATTGCCGATAACAGCCAAAAATAGCATCAAGAAGCATTAAATGATAACCAGACTTGTCTTTCTCCTGGAATTCGTTTCCAAGCCATCCCTCTTATCTAGCAACTCGAGGACAGAGGAAAAAGCAAATAAAATAAAGGACTATTCCAGCTCCTTACTAAATACAAATGCCAAACCGAATATGTGAGTAGTTCAGCGTGAAATGTATTTTTGACATCCCCCCTCTCTATCCTACGTGTCCCAGATGACACACGAGATGGTCCTCCCTTGCCGCATATCACTCTGTAATCTGTTATTCGTGATCAATAATACCATTTAATCAGGTCCCAAGACACGGAGATATATTACGTCGCCTCTTCTTTTCTTGTTGACGGCTTTTGTTATTAAAAAGAAAGAAGGAAAATAAATTGCTGAAAATGATGGTGTTAAGGAAATGGCAACTGTGAAAGCGCAAAAAGATTTTCATACGAAATGGTTTTTGTCTTTTTGAGCGGAAAGAAATTTGCAGGTTTGATTTTCAAGATACTTGAAGCGTAATTGCACTTGCAAGAAAGTTTCTTGATGCGAGTTTATTCTTGAGAGAGTTTTATAGAAAGTGATTTCATTTTATTTGAATAATGAGCGGATGAGAATTGTTTTTTGTAGCATAAGCCATTTTTGGTCATGATGCACTGCGCTTAGTAGATGAGTTAGCTTAAACTCACGCAGCAATTTTATAAGTTCCACAAAAACCTATTCATAATGTAATATAACACACACACTGCAGTAACTTTAATGTGGATGGTTAGATGACTATTATTAGTTTTTAATTTCTTGTGTACAAAGAAGAGAGAAAATATTGTTATCGTTAAAAAACACGAAACTCTAGACTTTGAGAAATATTCTTGTTTCAAATTACCTTGAGTCCAAAAAATATATTTATGGAACCATATATATCTGTTTCCTGGTTTTGTACTCACTAATTACAAAATATTTGAGTTAAATGGATGAAAATATTTGTATTTCCTGCCAACTTAATAGATTCAGAGGAAGTCTGTTAATCTGGTTGTTTAAATAAAACTGAAATAGATAATTATAAAACATAAACAGCTAGCCGTATAAAATTTGATATACAAATTTAGCTTCTAATATGTAAATTATCATAACATTTTGAACAAAGTCTGTCAAAGGATTGACCGTCTGTTTGTCTGCTCTTTCGAATGAATATAAACGCAATAATTCTCAAACTATTAGCATTTTTTCTTAAACATGCAATTTTAATTTGATGCTATAAAATTAAATGTTATGCGCTTTTATTTTACTTGATTTCGCTCTAGTATTAAAGATGTAATTTGGTACTGAAATTTTCACTGACTATTCTATCAATTTTTCACTGTAGCATTTTCTCTTGATTTTATGCAATACAAAATCTAATTTGTTTACTTACCATTTGAACATAAATAAAGAAAAAAAGAGGATATAAATTCTTAAGAAGGCATTTGAAAAATGCAATGAAATAAGGACCTCCACAGTATTAATAACAAGAAGGGAAATATCTGCAAGTAGGGAAATATTCTCAAGCTGAGCAGTTATTTTGGTACAAACCAGAAGCATACACAGAGGCATCTGCAGAAGCAATCGTCAATCCTAACGCAGATCAACTTATTAAATATTATTAGGATTTTCAAATTAAATTAAATATATTTAGATAGTAAAAAAAGAACCTTTTTCTTGTGGATTACTCTTGATGTTCAATTGATTTTTATTTCTTGAAATATTTTTCTTTATGTGCCTAATTTCTTTATATATCAAACTACAAGCTGAGAAATCCATTCATAACATTCCAAGATAGCATAAAAAAACCGAATAAAATTATGAGTCCTTGATTTTAGAGATAAATGAATTATCAGTCAAGAGATATCAAGTAACAATTCCTTCATCCACACATTCCCAATAGCATAAAGTCACGGCATAATAATATGAATATTTGACTTTTGAAATAAATGAATTATCAGTCAACTTCACGGGCATAAAATTGTTGTTAAAAACCAACGACAGCAACTACAATTTAAAAGATGACTATAGACTTGTTTTCTCTCTAAAATTCTCTTGTCTGATTTCTCTTTCAGTTTGCTACTTGCAAATAAAAAAATAGCCACAATCAGAATTTAACTAAATATAAAATCTAAATTGAAGGGGTGATCAGTCATCATGAAATTTACCCGGCACCCTAAATCCATCATCCTTTCCCAAATACCGCAAACGATGCACAAAATGGCCCTTTCTTGTCATGAATCACTTTAATCAGAGACTTATGATCAATACGCCTATTTAATCAGCTCCCAAGATACAAGAATATGATATGTCACTTTTTTTTTTCTTATTGATGATACTTACGAAAAGAAACAAATAGACAGTTATTAAGGAAATGGTTTAAGAAAATGACAATATTAAAAAGAGCAAAAGATTTTGAAATGAGGTAATTTTATCGCACTGAGTAGAAGACAGTCCTTGAAGTTTTATTTTACAAATATATGGTACAGATCTATTTTATTTTACAGATTTACGAAAGTTTCATTTTACAAATGTAGGGATTATTGTCATTTTAATTAAGGAAGGGATTGAAAGCAAATATTTCCTGAAATTACGAATTTGCATCTTATGAAATTTTTAAACTTAAAGGTTTACTTATCATTGTTGATTAGCTTAATTATACAAATTTTCTCTGCGTGCGTCAAAACTCATTGTGAATTCTTTTCACGGATTTAATAATGAAGTAACGTTAAGATAAGTCTTTTTGTTACTTTCTCCTACACGTAGTATAGAGAAAGTTAAATAATCGTAAAAATATTCAAACTCGAGATTTTGACGAATATACACGTTTTAGATCTCCCTGAGTTCAAAAAACACATTTTTGGAAAATTTCCTACTGACTGTCAGTGACAAAGATCACGTTTTGAAACAGATGGTTGAAATTTGGTATACGGTATTTACATCAAATTTGCAGATTTCTATAAAAGTTTGAGTAAAATCTGTTAAGAGAAAGTCCGTCTGTTTATAAAAGTTAACACGATAATTAGAAAACGGAGAGAGTTAGATAGATAAAATTCGGCACACAGATTTAAGATTTACAGTATAGACACCTTTCAAATTTTGAACTAGATCTAACGAGGAATAGACCGTTTGCGGATCTGCACTTTCAGAAACATGTAAATGCGGTATCACAAAAAAGCATTGACTCAAATGCATCAAATCTGGTATATGATTTTGTGACTATAACTGTAGTTTTGTGCCACATTTTTGTTTGAATCCGTTGAAAAAATGTGTCTAAAACAAAAATCATTTTTTTGGATACTTTTAAGCCATGTCAGGGATTAATCGCCAAATAAATCGCCGAGGATGACATGATAAAATTCAGTAAAAAGGCTAAATTCACGCAATATTTCGTAATTATTGTACGCCAATGCCAAACATGGTGTTCCTGGAATGACAAGTTTATTAGAGAGTATGCAAGAAAGTTTTAGGAAGATCACTCTCACTGGTTAATAGGTGCAAGTGACCGAAAAAGCAAATATTAGTTTTGTTTTAGTCTGGAATTAAACAAATTATTGCCTCACAAGGTTTTATTTTTGAAATATTAAAAAAATTACTATGTAAGAATTTTTAAACGATTATAAGATATTAGGCGACTTGGTAGATCTGGATTGATGATTTTAATTAGTTATTAAATTTTAGTGAGACTGTAGACACATGTTGATAAAAATTAAATTATTAGTATTCTGGAATTTTTAAATCGGATACACTGTGCAATGACAAATTATTCTTTTTAATATTTAATTTAATTCGATGAAATGTTGATGCCCAAGTTAAAATAATCATTCTTTTTAAATTAACTGTTACATTGATATGCCGTATTTACATTTCTTGAGAGAAGAGTCTTCAAAGATGTGTAGGATTCCAATAAATATGAAGAAATAGAAACGTAACTATCACGCGTTTGAAAAAATTTCTGTATTACTTGCACATTTACCACATTTACTGAGAACAAGACTATATTCCTTTCAAAGCCTTTAAGGGGACAGGGAACTCTATTCTACATTTTTGGGAATTATTCTGACAGAATTATGAAATTATTGAATTATGAAAAAAAAATTAAAATATAAATACGTCAAATTTCTTAAAAAGCATTTCAAAACGATATATATTATTTTTTTAAAACAATTTAATATATATATATATATATATATATATTTAAAACTTAAAAATACTCCTGACGATTTAATTTTTAATTTTTTCTATTATTTTTTTCTTATTATCAATTGTAAATTTACTTGGAACTAAATTATGTCTGATTTTATAATTTAAATTAAATGCTAATTTTTTAGAAATATTTTTATGCACTTTTACTGAATTTTTATATGAATTTTATGTTTTTCTGAATTAAAATTGAATTTTAAGGAATTAAAAAAAACTCGAAACTTAAAATGCATGCGCCATTTTCTTTTAAAGTTTGACCTAAATCTTTATCATTAATTTCCTTTAATTTCTTCAAAAATAAAGATGCCTGGAACATTTCAAATATATTTAAATCTAATTACAATATCATTTTGAGAAAAGTTATTAAGATGTGCTTTTTTTTCTCTTAACCTTTCAAATATTTATTTTATAGAACAATACATTTTATAACACTATTTTATTTTAATATAAACATATATTTTGGTGATGAAACGATGAAAATAAAATAGCACATTTTCATCAATTTTTGATTATTTTAAAGTCCACTATTCCCTTACTATATCCAGAACCTATTCATACATAATGTGATTTATATTAGAAAATTTTGTAATACGAAGAGAAAAACAGTCAAAAATCTTAATATGACTAATTCTGTTCTTCATCATATATTGTATTTATTTTCTTCATATTAATCCGAAAAATAAGTTTGGCAATAGGTATTTAATTAGATTTTTTTTGCGGTAAAGATTTCATGAATTAAATAGAAAAATCCTATGAGGTACTTTTCTAGAAACTAATAAGACAGTTTCAAAAGATTTATTTACTTAGGAAGCAAATTCTTTTTAATTAATCACTTTTAATGATGTCTTTTGGGAGTCGTAAAAGTAATAATTTTTGAAAAGAGCTTCTTCAGGTTACGGTTAGAATTATTTCTCTAGACATTTTGACTTTCAGCTGGTTTCAAGGTGATACAAAAATGGTAGTCCCCTCAAGAACATTTTACAAAATGAAAAAGTTGAGTTAAGTTGGAAAAAAAATGTGATGACCTGCTTTCAGCTGCATCCGGAAAATATATAGGACAGAAAGAACTTGGAAAAGGTTTTTTACTGTGGCAAGAATTTTTTTTGTGCGGTAAAAAATGTTTATTTTTCTTTTCCGTTTCAAAAATATTTTTTTTCTGAATGATTTTTAAAGTTTTTGGAGAAAGGCCAAAAAAGGTAATTTCATCTTTTTTCATTAAGGAAAATAATTTTGAGAAGTAAAAGGTAAAATTGAAATGTTTTGCTTTTAGAAGGAAACGAAAATTTCTTTTTAGATATTTTTTTTGAAAAGCATTATGAATGAGAACTTTTGATGGGAAAAAAAGGAAATGAATTTAATGAGAACTGTTGATTCAGAAAGTAAGAGTCTATAAATTTTAAAAATTACTTGTTGGCTTTTTCAAACAGTTTTGAATATTTCAGCTTGATTGAAAGTATTCATATTTTTATATTAGATTTCTCATCATACGGAGTATTACGTAATTCATTCATATATTGTCACTATTCTTTGGCAGTGTAACTACACATCTCATTGAGCACGTAACAGCCCATTATCTTATGCTGTGTAGTGAGATCACTTTTGTCGAAATGTGCGTAAACAAACATGAAATGATTTGAGCATTATTTTTTAAATTTATTTTACTCATTTGGTATCCAAATTATTCTAATCTAGAATTCGAAACATATTTTTTTTATTGTATTCACGATATTTTCTGTGCCAATATTCTTATTTGGCGATAATTATTGACTTCTAAAACGTACTCTTAATCTGAAAAAGTCAAGTGAAAGCCTGTATCTAAAAAACCAGTTTTGTTTATAAATTTTACTTGATTTATAATGAAAACCTCTACCAGAATTTTAAAGATGTGTTAATCATAAATCAAGAATGTAGAATTGTAATTCGAATCAAAGTATGTAACAATCTTTGTTACCGAAACAGTTTATCTTTTACCAAGAGTTAAGTACCAAAATATTAGCTCCTCTTTACAATTCTTAATCTCATTGAGAAGAGCTTAGACGAAATTTATTTTCTACTTTTTTTTAATCAGAAACCCCCTTATAATTTGAAAGAATGTCACGATGTTTTTTTCTAAACATTGCAGAATTTTTTTCTTTTATTGCAGGCTATTAAAAAATATATAGGGCGATAAAATTTACTTCTATGGTATCATTAGCAGTTATTATACTTGATCGTATCAGAAACATAATAAAGATTTATATTTCTTCTTTTCCTTGCATTTGTAAGGATGTATAATCATTTTAAAGTTTTCTGCAGTGCTCTCTCTAAAATGCAGTGCTCTCCCGAAAACTTCCTCGCATATTCTCGGATAAATGTGTTACCCCAGTGAACAACTTGCATACATAACATTGGCATACAACAGTAACGAAATATTAATCTTTTGTGTGAATTTAGTATTTTCATTGAATCTATCGTGTCACTGAATCGTATCGATTAATAGTATCCGAAAATCGGATTAGTGATTTAGATGCCTTTTTATGAATCGATTGGAACAAAAATTAGACACAAAACTATATTTGTAGTCACAAAGTCACATATCCAAATTTGATATATTTAAATCATTGCGTTTTTGAGTTATCGTGTTTGCATTTTTCTTAAAGTACAAAATAACAGACGATTAATCCCTTGTTAGATCTGGCTAAAAATTTGGTAAATTTTTAGATTATAGATTTTAATTCTGTGTATCGTATTTTATCTATATAGATTTCTTAATTTTGGCATTATAGTGTTAAATTATATTCGAACGGCCGGACAGACAGATTTACTATAAGAGGACTTTGCACAAAATTTGATAGAAATCTGCAAATTTGGCATAAAGTCCGTATACCAAATTTCATTTGTTTAGATCAAAGCTATTTTAAGTTATCTTTATAACAGACAGATGAACAATTTCTAAGAATGCGTTTTTTGAACTCAGATAGATTTGAAACTTGATGATTTGTCAAAATCTAGAGTTCGAATTTTTTGACGATTTCTTTACTTTATCTATATTATGTATATGAGAAAGTGAAAAAAAGCAAAATTATTATCTATACAAAATAGATTCATGGCTATGTGAGGCACGAAAAGTGCGTTGCACCAGTAAGTTTGATTGCCTTACAACAAATATCCAAGAGGGAAAATCTGATTACGCAGCCCAACATGGGATACATGAATTTCAATGAAATCTTTTATATCAAGATGATTTTCTTCATTTACTTTTCTTAGAAGTGTTAAAGCCTTTGAAAGTTTTCATTGACCAAATATTTTTTTCTATGCTGCTATCTAGTAACTCAAAAAGTCACGGTAGAGATTCATGAAAACAGTTTATCAAATAATTTATTATTGTATCAATTCTATTTCATTTCAACATATTAGTTTAAAGAAAAGACCATCATCATGTCTATTCGATATCAGAGGTGAAAACTAACTTCGCTATTAAATTTTACAGAGTCGATAATCGTGGCATGAGCTATACAGGCCTTTTAAGTTTCAGAACTGGCTTACGTTGTAGCTTAACTTTGATCATTCATTTCGCTCGAAGCAGGATTATTACCGATTTCGATCCTATTTTATCTTTAGAATAGATGAGAGATTAAACATTTAAATAATTAGAGAAGGCATTGTTAAGACAGGAGGTTTCTGGGAATAAAGAATTTTGCAAGATATTAAGGTAGATAATCGCACTGGAAAATAAAATATTTTTATCATTATTCTTAATTTCTAAAACATTTGATTTGATTTTGAATGTTGAATGTTTGAATTTAGTTTCTGCCCTCACTTTACCAAATGTGACATTCTTCCTTAAAATTGAATGGTTAATGTTTTAATTCTATTTATGTTCTTAAAGCTTTTTTTTTTCGGAATTTCTAAATATTGGTAAATTTTCTTGAAAAATAACACCTCTTAAATTCAAACTTTTATGTATAAATTGTTTATATTTCTTATAATAATTTCGCAATATGTTATAGAATTTCTGAACAAAAAATAAGCAGACTGTTCATTTGAAAATATTTTACAGTTATTTAATGCTTCGCCTCATGAAAAAAAAAATCATGTTATTAATCAGTCGATATTCGAGATTATTTATCATAGAGATAATTTCTTTCTTAGTTGAGGTGTGAAGTTATTGATTTTTTAATCCGTAAGAATTTCAGCAAATCATTCGGAAAACTTTTAAATAGAAGGTTTTTGTTTCATATCACATATTTTCAACATATTCAGCATATTTTCTTTCCTCTTTCAAAACACTGTGGATTTTTAACTAATATAATTTTGTATCATAAGTATTTTTTACTTTCTCATTAAAGAAAATATACAAAAAGAAAGTATTGTAATTATCAAACAATTCGAAAATGAGATTTTGACGCATCTCAACTCTTCAGATCTTCCCGAGTTCGAAAAAGTTTTTGGAAGTATGCCTGTCTGTGAATACCCGAACTCAAAACGCTTTGATCTAGACGGATGAAATTTGGTATATGGTCTCTATTCCAAATTTGAAGATTTCTATCAAATTTTGAATAAAATCATTCGGAGGAAGTCTGTCTGTCCGAATATGTTAACTCGGATAATTACAAAACAAAGTGGATTAAGTAGATAAAATTTAGTTCATAGTTTTAACACCTAAATACCTGAAAAATTTGAATTATAATTACTTCACGGACACATTATTCAGTAAATAAGCTGAAAAAAACTTTAAACCTCTCTATTTAAAAAAAATGAAGAAATTTTCTACAATTTAACAAAACTCCGAACCATTTTCAACGACTGCTTATACGTCAGTTCTATTTGGTAGATTGAGCCAAACAATTCCGAGTGAAGACAACACATGGACTTAATGCTCTTCCATGGCGCCTCATTACAGATATTTCATCGCCAACAGAGACATCTGTGAAGTTTCCGAGAAAATTCTTCCAATTTGCATATTCTTCTAACAGCGGCCATTAAAGAGAAAGTGCGAAGATCGCATTTAACTTCTTTTACGATATTGAAAATACATTTCATAAGTGTAACATTTTCGTACTCTAAATTATTCAAATTTGGCGAGTAATGATTTTCGTGTTCGCCAAGAGAGGCAGCTTAAGGCTTCCCCAATTTAAAAGGCTGGAAAGTTTTCGAAGAATTGGGCAATAAAGTGACCTTCCAATATTTTGAGCCTTTAAATAGCTGCATTTCTGTGTATTAAAGTAATTGGGTTAGCTGAATAACGGTTTTGATGTTTTTTTCGATACTCTTTTTTAGAATCGATAGTACATAAAAATAACTTTTGGAGATAATGTTTTTTTTTAAATATTTTAGCTTTCATTGGTTTTATCTTTATTTGTATAAAATTAATGCTTGGAGAACCTTTATTAATAAAAAAGATAAGAAATATTTGAAGAAAATATGTGCAAGCAAATATAAAGGAAATATATAAATGAGATATAAAAAAAGAAAAGAGATGTAACTAGATATATTTCTGGAATTATAAAAAGACGAACGTTTTCTAACCTGCATCTGTAATCTGTATATTTATTACACAAAATTCATGCTGCCACAATTTATTAAAAATTGCATGTATTCTAATAAAAACAATTTAATAGTTTGCCTCAATAACACTTTTAATAATAAGATTTTTTTTATCTATAGTTTAAATTTTGCACAGTTGATATAAATAATTTTAATAAAATTTTATTTGTTTACTCATATATACCTCCTAAGATTTATACAGCCCTCTTAGAAACAAGCCTGTAAATCAGTCAGAAGTTATACACTTGCATATTTTTGTTTATAGATGATTATTTGATAGATTATTTTAATTATCTGGATTTGGGAACTTAAAATGCCCAGGAAATGGTAATTATAATTCTTGGTAGTTACTAAATAGCTTCTTTACTCAGTGAATTAGAGAAAGGCTAACTGAGTTACTTGAAACTGCTTTAAAATTTATTCATTTACTAAAAATACCAAAGATTACAAAATTGCAATTGCATATCAAAATACAGATAATACAATATTTTTTATGTTTTTATATTAGTTACTGTGCATTTCAGGAACTTTTAAAATGAAAGTTGTTGTAAGAATTCTGAAATTTAAAGTTTGCATGTTTGTAATTGTTTGCCAAAAGATTCAGATAGGTTCATACTGTGCAATACACACATATATAAAATTAATTAAAATTCAGACATATTTCAATCATTCATGGCTAACAAAGCATTTTGAAAAAATGTAAATAAACAGTCAAAATTGGACAAATGAAAAATAAGATAATGCTAACAGACATGAGTGATCAAAATTAAGAAAAATACACTGATATCATTATTTGGAATTTAGAAGCATTAAATAAAATTATGATATACAGATAAATGAAACTGAACCTTTTTAGAATTGAGTCTCATAATTCAAACTCGACGCTGATATGGTATCAACTTAAATAATGACAAAAGAGAACAAAGGATAATGCAATGATGAAATAATGATCAGACCGAAAAAAATGATGTTAAGATATTTTATAATATTTATAATTATAATAATAAATTAAATGAAATTGTTTGCCAAAAGATCCGTATAGATTCATACTGTGAAATACACATGCATATAAAATTAAAATTCAGACACTCATTATTATTTCAATGATGAAATAATGATGAGACGGAGGAAAAAAGTGATGTTAAGATTTTATAATATTTATAATGATAAATTAAATGTTAATACTTGAAATAAAAATATTCTAATTTTTAGAATATTGATAAAAGTGCAGCTTTAAAAATTCTTTTAATAACTTTATTAACATGATTTTTACATCAGGAATCCTCTATTTCAAAAATTCTTTAGCGATAAATTAAAAACGAAATTAAAAAATACGATGAAACTACGAGAAGAACTTAATTAAAACTAAGTCTTGAATGCTAGAATATCTTAATTAGTTCATACTATTTTTGTTTTCCTTTCAGCTTAAAAAAATAATTATTTCTTTCGATTTTATATTTAAATTTTTAATTAGAATCATTAAATGTAATTGAAAAAACCGAAAGAATACTAAGAAGTTAATTTATTTTAAAGATTCTTGAACAGTTCAATGATTTCATAGGTGTTCTATCGTGAAATTGGAGTAATTTCTAGTTTAAAAAAAAAGAATACTACATCAAAAAATTTCAGAGAAATATTTTAATAACATGAAATTCTTGTTTTTTACGAAAAAAAAAATTGCTTTTGCAATGTATGTTGTTTAATTTACTCGTCCATGACAGGTTTGTTTTTAAAGTAAGAGTTATTTTATAGTTTTCTAAAAGTCAGTTAAAATTTTGCTCTGATGACTTTAAATTCTTTATCCCTTATATTTTTATCTCTTAGGTTGTCTAAAAAAAGAAATTTCATTCGTTTTTATATTTAATTTTTGATTTTAATTAGTGAATAAGCTAGGAAATAATTAAAGAAAAAGTGTTTCTTTTAAATGTAAGTATTATCAGCTATGCGATAAAATTACAAATGACCTGTAGCTGTAGGAAAAAATAAGCTGTAGGAAAAGGCTTAAATAAGCTGTAGGAAAAGGCAAGTAAAAGCCTGTAAGGCACTGTAAATAAGTCAAGCTCCGGTGACATCTCCTGTTTATTTTCCAAAGCCTGGTATTTTTTAATTAATTTTATTCTCTATATAAATAGTTTTTAAATAACAAACATGACAAAATGAAAAGCAAAACATTTAACTGCGACCACCTTTACAAAATTTCAGTATCAAAAGTATTAAAAAAAATTAAAATTCAAAAGCAATTTTAGACAAAATTGTAAAAAACTTTTTTAACGCAGTCTAAATCTTCTAATACAAGGTTTGTCAGATTTTCTTTTAATTTTTGAATTAATCAGCAAGCTACAAAAAAAAGTGCATCACATTAATTCATAAAGGAATTTAAAAATATTTAGAATTTTCTAAGAATAGCATTCTGATATTTAAATGATATTTGCCTCTTATTTGAATAAGTTCCAGTACTTTGGTATCACTATTCAAATACAAATACAAAATGAAATTTCACTGATGATAAAGTAAGAGAAATTATAGAGTCTCCAGGGAGCCTACTCCAGCATTTCTTGCTTGATAATCAAGTCAAGTCTTAATTGTACTTTTCAATTTTAAGAGAATTAAGAGTGAAAAAAATTCTAAAAGATCTATTGGGTTGTTCGGAAAGTAATTTCTTTTTTTCCCGACAGAGGATTTAATTGTATTTTTTTTGCACCCAACTTCACATCTAAGCCATATAATTTTTATATGCTTTGAGAGCTCATATAGCAAGGCTTGTGTGTGAAAAATTCCAATTAATTCTACGCAGTAGTTTTTGGTTGGTGCCCTTTTAAATATGAAGAGCGATAAGCAGCTTTTTTGACATGTCTTACTGTTTTACTACAGAAAGGGTAAAAATGCTGTTCAAGCCAGAAAGAAATGGACCTATGTGTATGGAGAAGGTGTGTTGACAGTACGCCAGTTCCAGAACTAATGTTTTAGACTGGTTCGCTAAATGTTTTAGACTGTAAAACCTTCACCTCAAATGAGGAGGTCAAAAACCACCTCGATCAGTTTTTTGGCAGCAAGTTTTATGAGAGTGGAATTATACTACTACCAGAAAGATGCCAAAAGGTGTTGAACCAGAACGGCCAATATATAATTTAATAAAGTATTTGTTTATTATACGAAAACTGTCTTTCATTTCCACACACACACACACAAAAAAAAACGAAATTACTTTCCAAACAACCCAATAAAATCTATACTTAATAACAAATTAAATTCATAATATGAAAAACGCTACTCTATGTATCATTTAACCCTTATTATAATTCTGAATATGGCAACTTAAAAAAAAATTAATTGATGGACTTGGATTTGCACACAGTTATTTTTCATATGAAAATAAAATGCTGCTTAGGAAATCAATGTTATTTGACTTCAGAAAGGTCATTCTACAACTTTAAGACTCAAGGAAACATGAAATTATGATACGAAAGAGCTGTTAGACTGCCATGAATTTTGTTCATAGTATACCAACAATTTGTAAAGAATGGTTTTAACTTTTTTTTTTAATAAATGAAGTATTTATAAGAGAACCTGCTTTTATTTTTTATTGATTTGATATTACATTGCTTATTAAGAATAGATTTAAAAATTCAATGAAATCGTTTGCGAATTTTTTTTCAAAACTGAATTAATGCATTACTTATTTACTGCAAACAATAACTTTATGTTGCCAAAAGATAAACAATTAAATTTTTTTTGTAATTTACATTTTTGAATTTAAAACACAAACAAAATGAACAGTTATTTTGATTCAAATGTAGTTTTTACTAAAGTCCCATATAAGCCTCATTTTTTAAAAATTTTATAAAACTGATCCTTTGAGCATTATATTTAAAATACGTCACTCGAAGAAACACGAATTGTGAAATCAAATGTATGATTTGGCTGATGTTAGTTTCACAAAAAATATTAATCCGAGTTGTCCTTGATTGTATTTAATTGCTTTTTGGAATGATTAAATTAATTTTTTAAATAAATGAAATAAAGTGAGGACACATTTATTTTTAATTTCTTTAATTCGACACTTTAATAATCCAAAATTTTACTAAACAATGAATGAAATCTTTTATTTATTCTTTTTCAAAATAGCGCTAATGCATTACTTATTTTCTCCGAACGAAATCTTGTAATATGTCAATCGATTATCAGAAATTTCTGCAAGATAACTTTGATTTTTTCCGATCAATAATTATAACTTAATAAAAGAATCAAAATCCCATATTAAATTATGTGAAATTTTTTTACTGAATTTCAGTGCTCAAATTTCATTAAAAATTATCTACTTTAAATAATAATAATTAAAGCATCTTCTATCTACTTCTTAATCATTTATTCCAGATGACTATGCAATACAAAATCATTTAGATCACATTTCAAATTTAAAATCGCCCAGAAAAATCAGATTTCATTTTAAATGAAGTCAATTATTTTAACTATGAAACTATCCAAGTAAGATCAGAAAAAATTTAACATGAAGAGTTTAGAATAAAGCCGTACAGATTTACAGAATCGTTTTCGATTTTTTGTAAACATTAAAAAAATCTATCTCTAAAATATAAAATTTAATTTCTATAAAAGTTTCAACATACCTGATTATCAGAGTAAATTATTTTGAATCTTCAGAAATTTCTGCCATCAGATAAAACAACTTTTTTTAGTATCTTGAAATAAAAGTATTCCATTATATTTTTTTAAACTTTAAATATACTTGGTATATGATAAGAATCCGCATGTATTTATGAATTCATATTTTAAGTATTTAGAAGATATTCGAGAAATATTTTTACGCTTTTGAAAAAAAAAAACTATCTGGACAAATGTGTTAAATGCTCAATGAAATCTTTTAAGAATTCCCTTCAAAACAGAATTAATTTATCAATAATTTCCCTCAAACGATAATTTGTAACTTAACAATCGATTACCTGGCATTTCCTCAAGATAATCTTAATTTTTAAAATTAATAATTATAAATTAATAGAACAACCGAAATTCCATATTAGTTTATTTGAAATATAGTTTTTACTGAAATTCTTATGCAATTCAGCGCTTTAAGTTTTATAAAAAATAATCTACACTTCCATAATTATAATTAATTAATTTTCATTAATACTAATTACAATGTCATTTCGGTTTTTGCATTCAATGAATAAAATGACAAAGTTTTTAAAAACGAAGTGAATTCTGAATGGCATCAGATATTCCATTTGTCATTTTCATTTAAATATGGTTTTTTTGCAAGAAATATCGTCAATTGTGAGTGAGTTAAAGAATTTAGATATGTAAATCAGGTTCAGCATCAACTACATACGATTGAAATATACTGTTATCACCCTCAATTTATAACAATGATATTACATATTTATAACAATGTGTCGATTGAATCAAGTTTCATTGAACCAATTTGAAGATCTCCGATCAATTCGACGTATGAGATTGATGATGTACCTACCGAAATATTTGAAATACTGTAAAAAATCTTTGATTATTTCATTATTGACTACAAAAAAAATCGTAAGTAGATATTTTAGATTATGTTATTTTAATAATTTTTATGTACTTTTATGCCAAGATTATAATAAATGTCATGTAAATCTAATGAGTTATTTTTAGTATATTTAAAGTTACTAAATGTAGAAGTTGATGACTTATTTTTAATATAACCATCCTGAAATTTAAAAAGAATTAAATATTAATTTGATTATAGAATATTTCAGATTATATTATTGTTTTATCTATCTTGACAAAACTTGTCACTACCAAAATTTTACTCTTTAGTGTCAAATCTGATATTTCATTAAAATATTTGCATAGAAAAGCTTATAAAAATAAACTAACTTTATTTTTCTGTTGCAAAATATAGCCAAATATATTTGATGTTTCGTTATTATAGAATATTATGACTCATGAGATTTGACGTTTATATTCTCATTAACTCTGTTAAAATTAAAGTTTAAGAATAACCGAATAATTTAAGCGAAACAACATTTCACCACTCAAATTACTCCTATCAAAACTTTCGTAATAAATTAAATTTCACATACGAGTAATTTGATATTTCATTAAAGTCATTTTCCATTTATGCACAACACTTGAATATTCCTTGGCCCGAAATCGGTTCTTTTTCAGCAGCGATGAAATCCAGATGTCTTAAATCCAAATTAACATCTGCCGCACGATTTAATAGCTGCAATCTGTTTTAATTACAAAAGTTTCCGAAAGAGATAAATTTTAACATCTTTTCGCGTTTAATCTTTGCATTGCGTGTGCCAGATTTCAAGATGCTTTTCTTACTTCTTTATAAATTTTTCAAAAGTGCAGACGATAATGAAAGCAACTTCTCGAAGTGATTTGATTGAGTGAAAAGTTGATTTCGGTTAATGGTTGACGTAGGATGATCTTATTTACATCTGTGATACAGTGAAGATATACGTATATATTTGTTAGAGAAAGCAAATTAGGTGAAGTTATAGGGTTATCATAAAAATTTGCGCCTTTTTCAGAGAAAATGTATGTTGCATAACTTAAAGTAGTTGATTTGGAATATTTATGACTTAAGCTGATTAAGTTAAAGAAATTTATTTCAAAAGTTAGATATTTTTAATCCAGATTATGCTGTTTTGGGTAATGGCAAGTGTTTCAGTTTTTTTGATGAAATTGTAATTGTTAAGGGCTACAAAAAATTAAAATTTTATTTATTTTAGAACTGTTAGATGTCATTTTGAATGAAAGGCACGTATTGAACAATCCCTCCGCTGCTTTGTTTTAACAAAACTAATTTAAAAAACTGAGATTAGTTTACGGAATATAATTTATTACTTTCTTTCTTTATTATTTATTCCAATTTTGTATAGTTTTAATATGATTTTGCCACTAGAAGGGCATATTATTAGTAAATTCCGTAAATTGAGTCATATGACTTGAGTGATGCCACATGCATGATTCACTTTGCAGAGCAAACTGGTGAATTTCAATTACCAAATTTGTCACGTAGTCTCTTAATGTATAGTAGATGTTCAGTAAAAAAGGTTTTTTTTTCTTTTTCAAAATGTAATGAAATTTTTAATTAATAAATTTTTTTTTCATTTCCTCCTCAATAACTTTGGACCATAATAATACGGAAATTCTACCGTCGGGATTCTTTTTTTGATTTTCTAGTCGATGGAATAAACAGTCCTTTAGTATAAAACAACGGCGATATTTATTAGATACGAAGACCCGAATACACAGACGACAAATGCACAGTCTAGACGAACGCAGGCAACAACACACAGCAGCACATTACAACAAACAGTAACTTAAAGATAGTAATCGGTAGCAATAACAACCACAACACACAAAGCGGCCAGACAGAATTAAGCAGAAGAAGAGAATCTACTTAGCTTCAGTCTACGGTCTCTCCAAGCGTCTGCAATTCTCCACTGTCTCTTCGTTTTAGCTGTATCCAACTGCCGACAACTGGTGCGACCGACTGGCTGCTCCACTCACGACTCGATGCTGCTTCTACAATAAACACCAGGACTCGGCACACATCTCAGTTCAGAAATCGCTTGAGCTCCACACGACGCTTGATCTTCGCTGCACTATTCTACCGTTGCTTCGTTATCCTCTCGATGACTCGATACACGTTTCGTTTCACGCCTACGACTGAGTGCAGCTTGACAATGCCAGCCTTTTATAGTTCTCGGAGGCGGACCGAGAAGATTCTGGACCAATCAGCAGAATCTTATTTCCTATTGGATGAATTTCTAAAATTCTAGAAGTTTCCAGTAATATCTATTTTGTCGCCACAGTCGCCAAATTCGTTGCCAAATGGTTGCCAAAATTGTCGCCAAGCTCTGAGATTACTGACGCGGCATCCGATCAGCAGCCAACAGATCCAGAATGGTCTTCCCAGTGATTGAATTCACCATGCTGGGAACCATGCTTATATCGTTTTGGATATTACTTTTATACATTTTCGTTTTGCAATGATATTCCTATTTTGCGCAAATTCTCACTGCTTTTAATTAATAAAATGTTAAAAATAAAATTAAAATAGACGAATTAATCTTAAAGGATTATCATTCTATGTTATTTAGGATGAGAATAAAATTTCGCATGTCATTTTTTTTACGAAGATTCTTTTAATATCTGAAAACAGGATAAACACTTGTGCAAAAAACTTATTTTTTAAAAACAAATCCATATTAATGATGTAATTTCCATTTTTTAATTTATCGATGGAAAAAATACCTACTCCATTAAATTCCACTTGAGAATTTGTCATTTTAAACTAATTGTACTGGTTTGGTTTGGTTATATTAACGTCCCGTTTGAAACAACACTAGAGCTATTTTGGGACGGACCTCGTAATTTTGAACTACGGTCAGATGACGAGGATGACGCCTGAGCTGGCACCCCTCTCTCCACACCACACTAAACCAACGGGAGGACGTTTGGTCATGACGGATTTAACGTGCAACTGACCCCCTTACACGACGGTTCTTCGGGTCTCGAACCTGAAATCCTCTGGTTCCGAAGCCGAGACCTTACCACCAGGCCACCGCGGCCCACTAATTGTATTGAATTTTTAAAAATGTTTCTGGTTTTTGATTAAACGAACTGCGCCTTGAATAATGAATTTTTAAAGCAAGAAACTGCATTCAATAAATGGTTAAACAATAATTCATTTTATAAAAATCTACATAAATGCATATAAAAAATACGCTCAAAGTATTTGATTAGAAATTTAGTGTTTATTAATATGACTTTCATGTGTACATATTTTACATTTTACATGTAGGGCGGATGGTCGAGCTGCTCCCACTTGAACTGGCCAGTTCCGCGTGTGTGACCCTGGAGACGTGTGGACTTGCATTATCATGGGACAGAACCACACCCTCCGCGAGTAGCCCCGGTCTTTTATTCTTGATGGACCTGCGTAGTCTTCGGGGTGTCTCACGGTACACATCGGAATTAATGGTCCTTTTGTAATCAACAAGTAGCGGACCTTGGACATCTGAAAAGACGGTAAGCAACACCTTACCTGCTGACGTCACAGCTTCGAACATTTTAGGGGGAGGTGATTACGTATGCTTCCACTGTATGCTGTCCCGCTTTGTCTCTGGCTCGTAGTGATGGCACCAGCTCTCATCATCTGTGACGATCTGCTCCAGGAAAACGGTATCTTCATGATACCGAAATAGATGTTGAAGTGTTAGCCCATACGCAGTTCCTTGTGCTGGTAGGTCAGCTGCTTCGGAATCCACTGCACGCACACCTTACGATAACGCAACCTGTCGTGAACAATTGTCCATACTATTCCAACGCTGACATCCACCGTCACCGCCAACATTCACAATGTGACAAGCCGATCACTTCTCACTAGGTCGTCCACCTTGTCGATGAGATCGGCCGTGACGACTGTGTTTGCCTGGCCTGGTCTCGGATCATCAACCAAACTGTCAAGGCCTGCACGAAAACAGGCACTCCATTTTCTCACTGACTTCTCTGACACACGATCTTCCCCGTTTACGGTGATCATCTGGTGATGAATAGCAGCTGGTATAACACCTTCAGCTGTCAGAAATCGGATAACTAAACGCTGCTCCTCAATTTTCGTATTTTGCAATATGAACGCCATCCTGTTTTAATAAGACAACGCTCTTTATAAGAGCCTCTGCTTTTTCCTGCGCATGCCGGTGCCCGCGTTTGCTCCGATCTACGCCGGAGACTCCAATCGCATCCCTAGATGTCTCGCTACGTTCTTCCACAGCGACATAGGCAAATATTTTAACGGTTATATTGTTACGACGTTTCGTACCTTTTCATCCAAGCACCCTTTGTACAAAGCAAAATTCGTTTTTAAAAATATCTAATCATATTTATACAACTAAGAAAAAGTCACACATTTAAAAAAAAATGTCATATGTATTTCAGTATATGATATTTAAGAGGAAAACCACGGACTTCTTATTTTACTTCTTATTTTTGGGAAAAAAAAATAAAAATTAAGCATATATATTTTTATCATATAAATGTTATTTATTCTATTTAAGTTTTGGGAAGAAAATTTCTGTATAACATAACTTTTCCTGTTTATATTTCATGCTTATAATGGCAGCTTTTTCCTTTTTTCATTTAATTTTGGATAATCTAAGAATTAACTGATGAACTTTTTTTAATGAATAATTAAAATTTTTGATTTGAGGATGAACAATTAATATATTTGCTTTTTTTGTAAGAGGACTTTAATCAACACTTTTTAATGACTAAATTTTAAATAAAAAGATTAAATTCATATTAAAATTTTAACTTAGCTTCTGCCTTTCTTTACATTTATTTTTTCGGTTAAGCTGCTTTCCCCAAAAATAAAAAATCATTCATAATAAGTTATTTTTTTAAAATAATTTTGAACAATCGAAGCCCCAAGAGTATAAATTTTGTTTTTTTCCGAAAAAGGGTCTATGAAAGATTTTAGAAGTGATTAAGTTAATCCTGATTTCTGACAGTTTTATGACTAGACTAAAACGTAAATTTCCACATTTCTATACAGCAGTTTTTGAAGGCAAGTATTTCTTGCTGCTGAGCCTGCAAATTTTTGAAATGGGACCTTTGAGTGGATTATCGAAGGAAAAAAGAATAAAAGTCAAAATTAAAGGCATTGTTTCTTCAAAGATTTACGGATTTTGAACATTTGGTAAATTCAACTTTCGTCTGCCATGAAATTGCTATTGTTCCTAACTTGAAAAGAACCATTAAATGACGAAAAAGTTTTGAAAATAAAATGGAATCGATTCAATTTTTTTTTGCACACGAACAGTCTTTAACTTTATTTTATGAGTATTACTGAAGAATTACTAATAATTTTTAAAGACATTTAATAGGTAAAAAGTTGTCTGAAAAAGTACCTTCCAATTGTTTGAAACATGAGGGCAGGCTAATTTGGAAAGTAAACTTCCTTTCAGCATCTATGAGAAGCGCAAAAGCGCATTATTATTGTAGCAATATATTCAAAATGCCTTTGATATTGACGTGTAAAATCAGAATATAGTTATATAGAACAGCTGTATATTATTTAACGTGCTCGTGACCATAAAGATTTTGGCATTCATTTTTTTATGCTAAGGGACACGAATGCTATAGCATTCAAATTTATAAACAATATTGTTAAATATTGCCCTTTGTACAACCTTAAATTTGAAATTATTGTATATATTAAAGTAATATATAATTGGCTCATTGAATATACTACTTTGTTTTGTCTTTTGTGTCTGCATAAAAAATTATTTCATTCGATTGCACATTATATAAATTAGAATTATTTC
>JAPMOR010124775.1:60261-71829 GCA_026543865.1 Argiope aurantia | reverse complement strand
ATGGATGTGTGGGGCTATAAAGTTCAAATATGATTGGGAACTGAAATTATGTCGAATTTTGTCAAAGATTCAATAATTAGACTGTTTATCGATATAAAGTGTTTATAAAAGTATTCTGATTAAATTTTTTAAACGCCTATTCGAATTCTAATCCAGTGTGAAATTTTTTCATTATTGTTAGTTTTTTATATATAAAAAAACTGTTCTTTACATTTTTATTAATAAAAATGTAAAGAACAAAAAAGAAATTTATCGCATTTATAAACTTCTCTTCAATAAGGAAGCAACTAAATACATATTACATATTTTTCTGCAGCGAATGCTGTTTAATGTTTTTTTTTGTTTATGACTGTTATCATTCTTATGAAGCTAACTGAAAATAATACCATAATCTAAAAATAAGTTATTTGATTATAAGATCCAAACTATTTGGATTTTTTGTATAATATATTACTCAATGAAGGAAAGTTGCTCCAATTTATAAGGAAAACATAATGATATTCTTTTTCTGCATTTCTTGCCAATTTTCTAAGATATCTAATGGAACCCTACAAGGCGAACTATTTGATTCCTTAATCAATACTTATAATAAAGCTCAATGTGTGTGTGTGTGTGTTTTGGCGCTCTACAGGCCAGACCATTCAACCTACAGCTACCAAATTTAGCACGTGTATATCTTGGAGGCCGGGAATGTGCACCTGGGGGTTATTTTTTCGAATTTTTAAATAGAATTTAATTTATTTAAAAATTAAGCGAGATTTTGACGTGTTTCTGCTATAACTTCCAAAAATATTACCGCACAAAAAAGATTTTTACATGAAGTTAACGATCAAAAATTTATCTTTTAAATGATACTAATGTTTTAATCTTAAAATTAAATTTCTATTTTTAATGAATTTTTAAATAAATATTTTAACTATGTTTTTCAATAATTTTTTTCGTAAAAAATAAAAATTAAGATTAAGCACGTTTCGCATTCATGGGAAAAAATTAGCTTTTTTCAAAGTGCTGCCATCACATTTATTAAAGCCCCAATTGAAAATAAATTAAATCTTTTTGGAAATGAAATCTGCAAAAATATAAATTTCGGCACGTGTCTGTAGGAAATGAAACAAATATGAAATTTTATTTTTTCTAAAAAATAAATTCAAGAAAAATTATTTTATGATCTATTTTATGATCTTTTACACTCTCTATACAGGGTGTTTATTTAGATCCGGACCCATTTTGATGTTTAATGACTCATAAAATAATGAAGATATAAACAAACTTATGACATTTATTGATGGAATAACTTATATATTTTCCTTTTCAGGTTTGAATATTTTTACTTTTGTAAATATCGTCTGCGCGTGTTTTTAATTTCAGATAATTTCATTTTCCAGTCTAAATATCTGTACTTTTCTAAATATCGTCTGCTTATTAATTGCAGTTTTCTCTCTTTTGTTTTTGGCAACTATTGAAATGTTATGTTTACTTTTGATGTGTTTGTTCTATGTAGTACTTTTGTATGTGATGTTTTATTCGAGCGGATATTAAGGAGAATGCATACACCACAAGAGAAAGCACAGATTTTATGGTGATCATAGAGTTAATTTCCAATCAACTAAATCACTGACTTTTAAGAGTTAATTTCCAATCACTTAAACTGACTGATTTATGAAAATTTGAATATCACTATTCAATAAAAAAAGGATAATTTTAGATTTTCCATCGATCGCTTCAAAGAAAATACGCCAATCAGCGCGCAGGTTTCTGAAAATTAATTGGCCTAAGATTATGAAAATGTTGAGTTTTTCTAAATTTTTAACATTCAAAACTTCATAAATAAGTCTTAGTTGATCGTGGAAAATAGAAACATTCATTCATTTATTTCAAATTTGGTGTATCCAGATTATTTCTCAGAATATGATACCTTACTGCATCAAATTAAGACTTCATAATTTTTGAAATATATTTATAGGCCGGAACAAAATATTATTATTGATTTCATTTCAATCCTTTTGAATTCAAAACTAAAAACTGAATTTTATGCTGAATCTGAGAAATTTTTTTGAATTATTGTTTGAGATATTACATAAATGATGAAAAATATTTTGTAGTTAACATAAGACTTAAATACCGAGCGATTCTGTTTGCAATACTCACATTCAATAATAATAATAATTAATAAATAACAATAATGATGATAAATAAAATAAAACGCTTGGTTTTATTAAAAAATATCTTAATATTAATTGCAATTTCATCATTTACATTTTAAATTAAAGTTGAAGTTTTGCCGGAAATGACAACAAATTAGCAAAATATATATAGTAAATTGAACGGGACGATCTAAACAGTATAAGTTTGGTATGGGTATCAAAATTTGAAGATTAAAAATGTTTTGTTTGAGAATGCTTTAAGAGACCAGTTACTTAAAATATTTAATTGAAAATTGTAGGGAGCGGTAATACTGGCGAACCGGTTGGGCGCCAAAGGCGGCTAGTATCAAATATAATAGAAGAAAATTGTATTTTGGAGTATGTACACCAAGGAGTAAGTTTTTGAAATTTTAAATAATTAAAAATTAAAAGGTGATTTTGGTATTTTTTCCCATGATAATTTGCTAAAATATAATTGCACCAATATGATTTTTGAAATTTTATCATCGAATATTTATCATTGAAAATTTTATACCAATTTTTAAATTTTTATACCAATGATTTTTATACCATTGAAAGCTTTAAATGATGTATTTTCCATGTCTTTGAGTAATCGTACAATTTATTTTAAAATTTCAAAAATCTTTTAAAAATGTTTCTTTTGCATAATTTTTAATAATATTTTACATTCTTGTAAATGTAATTTAAATAATTGTTAAGGTTTCATCGAATATTTAATCTTTAATTAAGTAAAATACTTAATTTATTTAATCGTGTGTTTTTTTCCCTTCATTGCTAATATCCACTCTCTTTATCGTCTGGTCAGTTTTTATAGAATATAATAAAGTGAAGTTACATTACCACGAAAAACAACATGCAATTTGACAACAGAAAGAAATATTAAAAGATTGTGAAAAGATATTAAAATAACACGAGTTTGAAGTTTATCGCTGTTTGATTCTTAAAATTACTTCGTTGAGGAAATCACGAATATCAAGTTATGTATTAGAAGTTGAATTGAAATTAAATACACTCAATACTACCAGCGAATCAACTGATCGCTAAAGATGGCCTATTAGAAAACTCTCCCCTGTATAACGTTTGGTAAGTTTATTCAAAAGCAAGTAAAACATATATGAACAAGTAAAAGTTTTAAAAGATACATTATGAGTATCAAAAATAATAACAATTTGAATGATAAACAGGCCTATACGTGATTAATAGATGCTAAATATGGTATAAAAACATTTTCAATGAGGCATATTTAATTCTGTTCAATCATATTAGACGTATAAGAATCTAAAAAAAAATTGATTTTAAATATTTATTGTCCAGAGAAATGTAAAGAAATTGATAACTATTTATAATATATCAAATATAACCGTATTCAGTTTAATGCGTTATATTTAATCCTTGGGTAAGCATTATCAAAAAAAGTTCAGCCACGGAAAATAAGATGAAACTATAGAACTCAGTGTAAGATCAATAAAATTTGACAGAATTTCTTACAGAAGATATGGAAAACATATTTAAGGTTTTTAATTTAGAAATGAAGCAGCATTTCAGTTTAATCAATGTTTACTTAATTTGATACACGGATGATTTTTAATGTTTATTTTTAAAATATTCTACAATGCTTATATATAGAAGCGTGATGTATTTATAAAGTGCAAGTTTGACCTTATTGAATTATGAATATTCCACGGTCGATTTAAAATGATTTATTTTCGATTTACTTTTACTTTGATAAATGACTGGAGGTAAAAAGAAGGACAAACGATTTTTACGGCACAAGTCAATAAATTACTCTGACATTTTTAGTTCAACTAATGTAGTGTGGAACAAGATAATATTTTATATGAAGGGAATACTTTTTGAATAAATGTTTTGGAAAGAGTTTTTCTAGATAAAGCCTTTGCCACATTTATCAAAAACTTAGATATGAATATGAAATTAGCGCTTAAGTGCAAAGGGAATATTTATACCTTGAAAAAAAAACTCGTTTTCTAATTTTAGTTTCTTAAAATATAGGATAATCCACTGATCATAAAATTGTTAATCGATATAGATTTAAAAAGCTCATAAATGAATTTTTTTAAGGAATAGGTAACTAGAATCCCTATGTTAAGAAGCGGAAGCAGTCTCCTCCAAACTTTCTCGCATACTCTAATAAATTCTTCTTTTTCTATGCAAGTCGTTCTTTTGTTATTCCAGAGAGTGACTTGCATAGCTATGGAGTACAATGGTTTCAAAATATTAAGCATTGAAAGGAAATTAGCTTTTAACTTAATAATTTGCATTATATTCCAGGTTGTTTGCATTAAACTATTTTTTATTTTTGAAAATTCCATGATAAGCAATATCGAAATAGATTGTTTGAGATTCTATTAATGTATCTTATTTATTGCTAACAACTTCTTATGTTGTAATCATAAAATAATTGAAGTAATAAATTAGATTAATAAAAAGAACAGAAGTATTGTATGTTTTCCATTCAAAATCTGGTACTGCTAAAATTAAAGTCATGTTTATAAAAAAATGTTGATTCAATTACATCATTTTAGAAGTATAAGTTGATTATTAGTAACCTTTTATTACGATTATTATTTTTGTCGTAGTAATTGCAAATCCGTTAGAAATTTTATTATTAAGAATTTTTTATATGATTCCTTAATATATATTGCTGTCTTTTTTGTTTAGCAATGCATAAATGCTGAAGAGAAAGATTGAATACGATTAATCGATTGATGAATACAAAATATTTCACGTGTAAAGCTAAAAAATTAATCTCTGCAGACTATTTCCACATCGGTTGCTTCTTCTTAAAAAAAAAGAAGCTTTGTTATTAAGTTACTGGCAGAAAAAAAACTGCCAAAATCAATTGAATTAATAAAGTTTTATTTGATAAGATTTTTTTGCTTTTTCAATAATATACTAATTAAACAAACATTTTTGTTTTTTTTCTTTTGTTTTAAAAATAGTTATTTCATTCTCTTTGATGCTTCAATTTCTAGCCACGAATCAAAGGAAAAAATAATCTAAATGGGAGAAACTGAAAAAAAAAATGTGCTTCTTTGCAAGTTTAAGTCTCGCGACCAATCCAATTAATTCATGCGCGTTCCAGCATAAAATTGCTGTAGTTTTTTATTGAAAAGAACTACTTACTTTTAAAACTTTGTTGGAAAAAAATAGAAAATAATTTTTTTGGGAGGGCATGATGAATTTCTTTTTTTCTTGTGGATGCAAAGGTTCAATCCAAAGACTTTGATTATATTTTATAAAAACGAAACTATATGCATATAAATATAAAAAAGATGTATTTTTTCCCTACCAATTCTAATGCTATGCATGCTTCTTTTTTCTTACAAACAACCAGAAATATTCCCTAAGACTTTTCTTTCTTGTAAAACAAATGGAAGATTACCTAAAAACGTCAGGACAATTAATGACCAGACCGGGGGGCTTGATTGTAAGGTCTCGGCTTCGAAACTGAAGGGTTTGAGATTCGTGACCCGATTCCGTCGAAGAACTGTCCTGTAAACGAGTGTAGTGCACTTTAAATCCGTCCGGGCCCAACACCCTCTCGGCTGATGTGGGGAGGGGGGGGGGTGCCAGCTCAGGTGTCATTCCCGTTAAAATATTAGAATACGAAATTTTGAGAAATTTCTATATTTAATATCACTTTGATCCCAGAAAACGTATTGTTGGAATTATGTCTCCCTGTGAACACAATAACTTAATAACGCGTTAAGCTACATAAATGAAATTTGGTATGGGATCTTCATACAAAATACGCCAAATTTCTTAGGATTGTTTGAAGTCTCTTCAAAAAAAGTTCTATCTATCTATCTGTTTTCCGATGACTGTAAAAGGTAAGAAGCTAAATAGATAAAACTTAATGCACACATTTAGTATTTGGATTATAGCTCGATTTCAAATTTTAAAACATATTTATTATTTGATTGATGGTCAGTCAGTTCTTTTTCCTTGCATATAAACGCGATAACCCATAAGAGCAGATATTTATTTTAGTGATAAGAAATATCTTGATCCATTGTAGATGCCATAAAATTTTATAGATTATTTTTATGCTTTCTAGTAATAATAGAAATAATAATTTCAATAGTCAATAATTTATTTAATTTCATCGTCTGAAAATAAATTCGTTTTTAATGATGTAAGAATATTCATAAGCCGCGATGTTCTCTATTAGGATTGAATAAAAAAACGAAGATTACATTAAAGAGCTACTAAATAAATTTTTCATACTACTAAGCCCTACTAAACTAAACTAACTAAAAGCCCTACTAAACTAAACTAACTAAAAGCCCTACTATCAAACATCAAATCCAATTAACTACTAGTAATACTACTAAATAGAAGATTCCACTTAAACAACATATCCTTGATAGCCTGATTGGTAGGGCGTTGGATTCGGATCCTTCTATAACCCAAGGATCCAAGGAGTTCGAACCCCACCGGTCGAAGACTCCTCATGTATGTGGTGGTTGGTGCACAAAGTTCTCCATGTATAGACAATGTCTCTGGGGGTACTGGTTCAAAGGTGATCGTACTCTGATTCAGGACTAAATTAATATCTGTGAATGAAATGCATGAACGAAGTCTGTGCTGTAAAAAGGGTTGTGACACGTGAGTAGCTAGTCGTACTTTTGACCCTAGATTTTGCTACTGAAACAAGAGACGCTCTCTTGATTTAAAATCGTTGTCGATTCGTCAGCGGGTTTGTCTATGACAAGTGCCATCAGAAACAAAAATAACCTAACCTTAAAATTTTTTTCAGCACTTTTACTTCACACTGCATTTTTTAAATTATAGTCACGATTAGCTAAATAACTCTCTTGCGTTTCATTGCTTAATCCAGGTACTGGTACAAAATGTTCTTATCCCTGATGATTTTATTATACTCACTTTGAGTAAAAGTGAATGGCACATTAGATTGGGATCCTATGGTGAACTTTCAACTTTTAAGTGAATTAAGACCAGACAGGTAAAAAGGCTATTACTTTCAGTTGAGCAGCTAAAGAGCAAAAATGGGCCAGTACAGCTCCTTTATGTCGGCTATTAAAGAAGACGATACCTCTGATAGAGGTGTTTTAGATAATTACAGCACATACAATTACTAAAGTTCCATTTTAACACGTCACAGTTTCAACAAAGCAGATCCTACGGCTGATTTTTTAGAGGCAAAAGAACAGTTTACATGCATCAAGGTATTTACACTAACCCAATACCTAATTGATTTATTAAAATGTAACCGATAACCGGCACAAATAATCAGCATTTAAAAATGGAGAGGTAAGTAGTCATTACATTCAAAATAAAATTCGAAATGGCTCCAAGAGCAAGTGCTACAAACTTCCCGTAAATAGATTTATTCTGGGGTGATATTAGAGCATACAAGAAAGGTTTAGTTGATAAAGACATTTTATTACAATTAATCTTAGCTATGCAAATGGCTGATATCATTGGAATGCCGCCTTGGATGAAATACGATGAAATGGATAAGGCTAACATTGATGAAGTATTATCTCCAATAGATATAAAAAAAGCCTCAGTACTACGTAACCCGAACCCTATACGTATATGTCACTACGGAAAATACGAAAGGGAAGATAAATTTCTAGCCAGTGGCGCACCTTCCTTAAGTTGAAAACCAAAACTTGTGTCTTATTTTGCTTTAGTTACCTGTTTCGCAAATACTTAATTCCCTTATTGTGTGAACATGCGTTGTGTACTCACGTGACCTAAAATGCCTCCTCCTATTTGCTGCAGCAGCCATTACATAACTAATACTTAACCAAATACAGAAAAAGAAGGATGTAAGAATATTCATTCTATTGATTTTCTGAAATGGCAAATGATATCTGTCAAGGAGCATGCATTAAACGTTATTTTTGCACTGACATTTCAGTTGTAAAGCTATTTGAAATAGTGAGGAAAGACTTCTAAAATTGATTGCTTTAAAAATGAACAATATTTAACTGATATATAAAGATGGTAGAGAATCTGTCGCAGAGAATCTGCGATCTGGTAAACTGTCCACTTCGATTAAGGATTAAGTTATCGATACGGTCAGAGAACTGATGCTTAATGATCGTCGTTGGTAATAAAATACATTATTGAACAAGTCCCTATATGATTTGGCTCATGTCTAACAGTTTAAAAACATATTTAAGACTGTGGCGCGTTTCTCCTCGAATTGTCCCAAGAACGTTGAATATATACCAAAATAACAAAATATTCAGATGGCCCCGAAAAAGCTTTGATTCGTCTCTAAAATAGTTGGTCCTCTCCACTCTGGTGGGTATGCGAAAAGATGAGGGTCTGCTTCCTCACATCGATGACGAGACATACTTCCTTAGGGAAGGGTTGTACCGTGGCCGGTGATGGCCCTTAAGACTCAACCATAGTTCCCGCCAGTGCTTCTGTTGTGGCACTGGCGGGAACTATGGTTTCTCGTGTGCCTTCCGGCGGGTCGGAGTAGCCAGTTTGTGGTTTGGGATTCTTCTCTAAAACATATTAATACTTGTGATAAAGTTCAGATCTATGAATTTTATACAGACAAAGCTCAAAAATCAAATGGATAGAACATGAAAAAGGAAGGATCATGAAAACAAGGTAATGTCACCTGTTTTCTTTGATTACCGTAATGCTCTGCATTTGGAACTTCCACCTCTAACAGTTTAGAAAATTTATTATTTGAATGTATTGCGCCACTTGCGTAAAGAAATTCGCTGAAAGCGGCTTGAAATGTAGCTACGGAACTCTTGGGTTTTGCACCACAATACCTTTCCAATGCACAATTATTCTTCGCGATTGCCGAATCAACCATACAACAAACATGACTGAAAGAGCCCCATATTCATCTCGTACACTGGCATAATGTGTCTTATTTCTATGGTAGAAATTGCCTTTTCATTATTAACATTTTGAATATATTAATTTGAGTAAATGAAATTCGTTAAGAACTGTGGAGAGATTAAAAAAAAAACGACTTTAAGGCATGTTTTGATGACGGGGGAGAAAGCTGATAGAGATTCATTGAAGTCGGTAGAGATTACTTTAGAAAGGAGATGTAATGAATTTTGACTAATAAATTAATATTTTACAACCATTTCGGAACTTTATGATGACATTAATTGATAAATACCACTTTTTATGTGATCTTGTTAGTAGAATTGTAATTCTTGAAATTGTAATTCTTAACATAAATCTTTTTATTTACAAGCTTTTTTTTTAAATTTCATTCTTGTAAAGATAGAATTTTTTTTATCAACTTTTACTTACCTTCCGATTTCTTCTGAATTATCTTATTAAAAATTATTTTTTCTTTACTTTTCTTACTTTTTATTCAGAAATACTTATTTAATCGTTTATAAGTTTTGAAATTCTGTGTTTTTGTGAGATTTTTTTTTGTGAGTTGCATGTTTTGATAATAATTCAAAAATTAAAGATTTTTTTAGACCTTAATTATGTTAAATGTTTAATTTCAATTAAATTTTGATTTCATGTAAGTATGTCTGGTTGTTAAAATAAAAAGGAGAAATACAAGATTTTTAAATTTTTAGAAAAAAATAAATATGTTTTAAAGACTAAGATGCAAAAAATATAAAAATAAATGAATTTTTATTAATGCGCGTTTGAAAATTAATGAAAAATTAAAAATAATTTTTCATCAAAAATATGAACTTGAAAAAAATCATAAAATCCTGTGGCAATCAAGGAAAAAAATACCAAATAATAAATATGATTAAAGCGCTATATTCATGTAAAAATATTTCTATAACCATTTTATCGTTTTGCTTGTTTATATTTTAAAAATTTTAATCATTGTTTAAAATTTCAAAATTTTCATTAAAAGAATTATTTTATTCTATACAGTGCATTACAGTGCATAAAAATACATTTTTATTTTTATTTTATTGACACAATGTTTCTAATAAGATCTTGAAGTATTTAAAAATGAACGTACAGATACTTTAAATCATTGCTAAGATTTTTTTAAAGAAAATATTAACAAAAACAACAACAAAAAAAAAACTATTGCAAGTAACTCTTTTAATAAAGTTTTCAGTCTTAATAACTAAATACACATACTTTAAATCATTTATATTTCATCAATCTTTTTGCCAAATAATATATTGTTTTGTGCAATATGAAATAAAATTTTTCCTGAAATGAAATGAAGAAGAAATAAATAAAATTAAAATGAAATCTACGATCGTAAATTTCAAAGTTATCATGTGAGAACGTTACTACTTTTTAAGTCATTATTTGTCTTAATTAATTTAAATCATTAACAGTTTAAACAGGTTTGATACAATCACGAGACTTCTCTATCGGTCTCTATCCCCCCCTCTCTCTTTATATAATTTTTTTAAACTTTCATTTTAAATTTTTCTAGTTGGCAAACAAAGTTTGGATCTTGACCGATTTTGAGATTAAATAAAAATTATGGTGTCATAGTTCAACGTCAACCTTCTAAAAACGCATCTGTTATCAAAGAAGCATACGTAATAATAAAGCGATACTGGTAAAAGCAGGTCAACCTTTTAAAAACGCACCTGCTTTCAAAGAAGCATACATAATAATAATGCAATATTGGTAAAAGCAGGTAAAAAAATATATGCGATTAAAAGATGATGATGAAAATTGCCATTTATGCTTTATTCATTGCCTACGCGATTCGAGCTTCAATATTCATTGTCTACGCGATTTCGAGCTTCAAAACCCCCTAAGAAAAACAACACAATTTTCTCACATGATAAATATTTTATGTTACCATAAACTTATAATAGAATATTTCATACAGCTGGATTAACGAATCTAACAACAACAGAATCATTCAAGAAAGATCATATAAACGGGTTCAAGAGTTGTGCAAGGAAAAAAAAAAAACGTTTGATCATTCTTACTTTCTCGCATACGAAGTATTCAACGAGGAAGTATTGTCATCGGTATAAAATTCGAACTGGAGATTTCGACGAATTCCCACTTTTCAGTCCTTTATGAGCCAGAAAACTCATTTATGGAACTATGCCTGCCAGTCTCTGAACTCGATCAATAGAAAATTCCTTGAGCCAGAATGATGAAACTTGATATTTAATATTTAAACTAAATTTTCAACGAAATTTTAAGAACGTCTGTCTATCCGGTTGTCTGAATTTAATTTAGTATGACATGCATGGAGGAAGACAAGATAAAATATCTATAAATTTATATCGTTCACTCATACTATGCCATGACTACCCATATTCATCGTCTGGTCCGATTATGTGTATATCAAATTATTGCCTCTCACAATTCTTCAAATTATTGCTTCTCAGGTTACCTATAATCTCAAATTAAATAATTATGAAGAATTTATTAAATAATTAAATTAATAATTAATCTAAATCTTAAT
>JAPMOR010124775.1:35491-55530 GCA_026543865.1 Argiope aurantia | reverse complement strand
AAAAAAACTTTATTAATCAGAGAACAGCTGCGAAATTTTCGAGCTATTTGAATGTTATGCTTTCAACCACGCTGAAAAAGAAAATAGAAACTTGATACAGGTGGTATTCTATAAACAGAATGCCGAGATATTTGGTTGTAATATTAATGATAATATTTCCGAATAATCTGGTTGTAATATCAAATATTGGTTTGATTTTCTATGATTGATGCACAATTTCTTAACTTTTTCCTACGCCTATTTGTAAAATTTTTTAAATGTAATGAAAGAAGCAAAATCAATATGCTTAGTTGCTGAACTAAATATATATTTTACTTTACTTTTTAAAATTGATTTCATTCCCTGCGCTAGGATGCCCTTATTTAGAGAAAACACCCGCCTGGAGCAATAGATTCGTAACAAAATCATCAAAGGTAATAATTATTGAACTTTTTATGACTTTAATTATAATTTGTATAAATATCTTATTTTTTTATTTTATTTATATTTAAAAAAGTTTAAATTTCAAAAAAGAATCTTGAATATCTTAAAAAATATCTTAAATATCGTTTACAAAAATTATTTCAATCTGAATCTAATATATATAAATTAAGAAAAGTATAATTCATTTCAGTTTTATGTAAATAATAAATTAAAATTAAAATTAACAAAATTTATTATTGACAAACGTTTATTATTAATTAATTAAAATAAAAAAATTAAATAAAAAAAATATTGATTGAAATGAATATCTATTAGATTTTAGCTATTAAGATTTAAAATATAATATTATAGATTACAAAATTTCAAAAATGTATCCATTTTTCCGTATGTAAATGCTTGAAGTAGCAGAGTTTGTTTCTCTCACACATAAAGATGGGCACGTTTTACTCCTTGAGCATGTATTCTGCACGAAATTGCACTTTGTTCTTTCAGCATTGAGAGATATAGTTAAGTGTGAGGTGTCCACATATGAGGACACCTTCAGGACATCCATTTTAATACCTTTAGAGATGAATTTGAAGTGTATAAAAATATGATTTAATATCTGAAGGATAGTGGAAAAATGTGGTAGACAGATTCTATTAGAATTTTAATTTTTTAATTTTTAAAAAAATGCTTATTTTAAATATAAAATTAAAAAAAAAATCATAATTCATCGGGCTGCCATCTATAGTGCTGAAAGGAAACTGATAAAATGCTATTTTTCCAGTAATCTTTGAGGTTTCAAAATAAAAAATTCGTTTCCAGAAAATTTAAAAAATGATGTCCTCTTTTCAATGACCGTAACTGCACGTCTCATTTTTTATTTTTATGTATTTAAATATTCCAATATCTGCAGAATACTTGTGCAGTTAATAGTTATAACTTCTTTGCCACACTCTTTTCAACTTCGTTATACAGATTTCTCAAATTCTGTCATTCAAGAGTAGCCAAAAGATATTCATTTCTTTGGATGATATTCCCAATTTCTACAGCAAGTCTAAGTGGATATGGATATGATTGATTTAGCACTATTAAAACCCTTATCAGCACGGTGAATCCAATTAATTTTAGACATTCCCACAGGAACGTTTTTCAGTGTAAACTTTGCCTTCAGCTAGCATATAAAAAACGATCTGCTTATCTCATTCTATTTAATATTATAATTTTAATACATATCAATATCCTTAAAACAGTTCAGTAGCTTGTTGTTATGCTATCTTCATCAAACTACACACAGCCAACTCTATTTAACTCTAAATATTACTGAAAATGTTTCAGAAAAATATTCATACCTATGGATTATGGCCGCTATCTCTGAAACACAAGTCAATTCTGATCTTATAAGGGGAATATATATATATATATATATATATATATATATATATATATATATATACACACAAAAGAAATAAAATCAAGTTAATAGGTTAATAGGAAAAAATCAAATAAACGAAATAAAAAAAAAGAATCCGGTCTGAAGACTTTTTCAAGGGTCAGCCTCAGGCAGGGATTAAAAAAAAAGGGATTTTTTCTGTGAGGGAATGCAGGCAAAATGTCTAATAATGATTCCTCGTGACCCGAAAATCCAACCCCAATAGCAACTATTGTTTTATCATTAGTAATTTCAATAGTATATACGATAAAAGGTATAAATTCAACTTTAAAATTACAAAACTAAGTAACTATCATTCCAATCTAAACTCTAAAATTTTCAAAATTCTAATTTTCTCACAAGTTAACAGGATCAAAAGGGTTTGCAATAACAAAATTTCCTATATTGAAGCATCAAATAACCTCATTAAAAATTTAATTAAAATGAATTTCCTAAAAATTACTGTAATGTCAACTTTTTAATTAGACAAGATATGGTTTGGGATTAATCCTTTACCTAAAATAAAAATAAAACTTTCCTTACATATTAGATCACTCAATAGATGGCGCTGGGAGACTACAATTATTATTTACCTTTAATACGTTAGTTTTGTGTTTTTAAAAAGCGGGAATCACAATCGATAGCTTAAAATTTCCGTGCTCCTGGTGGTATGTTCTTTCCTTTTTGTTTTTTCTTTAGAGGTTTAAGTGTTTTTAGTGTTTATTGTTATTTTGTTATTGTAATTTTGCTTATTAGTGGTTATTTTATTCTAATTTGTTGTTTTGTATTGTCCTTTCTGTTTAAATGGTATATCTCTTAGGCCTAATTTCAGGGGATTTTCGGGTCACAAAGAATCATTATTAGACATTTTGTCTGCATTTCCTCTCATAAAAAATCCCTTTTTTTGATTCCCTGCCTGAGAATAACCCTTGAAAAAGTCTTCAGGCCGGATTCTTTTTTTTATTTGCTTTTTTATTTGGTTTATTTGATTTTCCTATTAACTTGATTTTAATACTTTTGTTAGTTTTAGTTTGAGTAAGAAATAATTTTTAGTTGCGATTCCGAAACTATTTCGTTTCGTTTTAAAAATATTTCTTACTTTAGATTGGTTACTTATATATATATATATATATATATATATATACACTCACTGGCTTTACTATGAGAATTTGATAGGAATTTCTTTGACGCGTGCCGATTTAGTATAGGGAAACTTAGGTATCTTTAAAAGAACGTTGTAAATATTAAAGATTTTTATCCCTTCACTCGGAAAATGAGAAAATGCTGAAGTGAGGAATTTTACAGAGCACGTGAGGTTCTGATGCTGAATGAAATAAAACGTGGGAATTGGATCAGGAAATAAGAGAACATTTTAGGATGAAGTTAATATGGGCAAAATTGATACTAATTAGAAATTTAATTACGATTTTAATTAGACTAAGACGTATCAGAGGTATCACACACACACACACTACTATTCAACTACTAAAAAATTAATCCTGTAACTAATAACCACGAAAGTAGCACTAGGCTTACAGCTCAATGTAAGAACTTAGCCCTTCCTTGAAAGAATTTTACTGCAATTTAAAGTCAAATAATTCTTTCACCTTTATCGAATTTTTTTTTCTTGCCACTACAAATCTCCTGATGCTGAAACCATGCTCAAAGAAATAGAATGCAGGGGTCATCAATCCGACAGCGAAAATTTTCTTCTTCAGCAAATCCCATCTATTTCTCACTTTTGCTACTGAATCATCTCTTCCTCTGAGGAAGGTTATTTATCAATTTTTTTTTAAGTTATTTATTCTGTGAAATCTGGAAATCCATTTTACCACTTTTTTGTTCTTATTTTGAATGTCGTGTTTTTGTCTTATTTTTCAGCTGATACGAGAAATTTTGTGACACAATTTTAATATATTGGTGAAGATATTCATGATATAAAATGCTTTTCAGTTTGAATTTTGCTCATTTCTTCAGGATAATTTGCTGTATCTCATTAAATATAAAAACAATAGATTATTCAAAGAAGTATAATATTTTATGATGATTTACTATTATGTTTTAGGTAATATTTTTTGCAATATTGTATGCATTTAAAATAATGTTATTTTTGTCGAAATGATTACTTGTTTTTTAAACATTTTTCCATGCAAAATATTGGCTAAATCGCTCGTGTGTTTTTAACTTTCCGACACTTCAATTAGAAATTGTGCTTTAATGTTAACAAATCTTTAAAATTTCGACACGGGAATTTTAACGAATCCCGTTGAGAATTAACAGAATTAAAAAAAAATTCATTGTTTGGCATTATGCCAGTCTATCAGTGTATTTGTAAATAAGGTAGCTAAAAACATGGAAAACTAAAGGAATGAAATGTGGTATACCTCTCCCCAGTATGAGTGTAAATACATCCACTACAAAAAGCAACATGTTTACTTACAGACTGACCACGGAATTCTTTATTTGTGTCAAATATTGAACCGAATCTGACTAGGAGGGAATTCGACTGATATTTGATATTGATTTTTATGTTTGTAGATAGAGGATTTGTAGATAATTAAAATAATACAATAAATTATATAGAGGAAATATGGCAAGAGGTTGTTACACGCAAGATGTAGTTTTTTTCAAGTTTCTGAAGCCACTTGGAAAAAAGATTTGTTTTTTAAAATTGCAATTTAGTTTTCTGTTTAATTTGCTATTAAACTAAATTATTAACTAGCTGCCATTGGTGACCATCTATTTTGCCGGGATTTATACTAGCTAAATTTTTAATTGAATTATTTATTATACAAATGAATTTAAACATCTCTTTTCGTGTTAAAGTATTATAAGAGAATTTAATTTTATTAAAGTAAACGTAAAAATTACCTGAAAGTTTTCTAAATAGTTAAAGAAAAGTAAGTAAAATTTTGTCAGAGTATGCATATAAGAGTATTTATGTGGATTCCTATAATTTCCGCATTTGTGTTTACAAAGATCATCACTAATGTTGTCATTTTACAATAGCACCTTATTGTTTCATAATGCAGTAAACGTGAGAAAGCCCTGCCGGTCCTGTAAGTAGATCTATAGAGCTTGTTAAAATGTCGTCAGTGCAAGATTTCCGCGTTTAAATGCAGACATTTTCTTCGTATTTCTAATATTCTGGCTTTTGCATTTACAAAATTTATCACTTGTAGTTCTCAATTGGCAATATTTAATTATTGGCAATTCATTAATGATGAAAAATCCGCGATAATAAATCATTTACGACAGGGATTTTCAAAATTTTAAATACTGTGAGCTGCTTTTCAAAGATTAATTGTGAAGCCAACCACTTCATCCCATTGTTGGCGTTATCGTTGAAATGCTGATATTATTGGTGATTAATCGTTGAAATGCATTTAATACGCAGTAATGGGCAATTTTTTACTTTCATGTATAAGTAGTGAAAAGAAAGTATAGCAATCATAAATAAATAAATAAAAAAAAGAGATTTTTTACGTTTTAAACCTCTCTGAGTTCGAGGAACATGAAGAATGGAACAATTTTTGGAATTTGATTCCAGGAACAATTTTTGAAACATGTCTGTCGGTGACAAAGACAGTCAATAACTCTTTGAACTAAGCGGGTGAAGTTTGGTAAACGATCTTTACCCCAAATTGCACATTTGCACAATCTATTTAAAGGAAGTTCGTCTGTCCAACTGTTCGAATATAAGTTAGCATTATAACTACAAAAGAAAAAGCTAGTTAGATAAAAGGCAGTACGCAGATTTAATTTCTATAGTGCAGATATCTATCAGAGCCAAATCCAACTACGGGTTTACTGTCTGTCGGTCTGTAGTTTCAAAAACTTGTGAATGCGATAATTCAAAAAAACACAACGACGTAGATATAACAAATTTGGTATAGGATTTTGTGACTTAAAGTACAGTTTTGTCTTAAATTTTTTGTTTCAATCGGTTAAGAAAAAAATGTCTAAAACACAAATTCCTTTTTTGGATATTAAACGCTTGCCCAGAATTAATCGCCAGATAACTCGCTAATTAACGCCAGAAGTTAATATTTCGTAACTATTGTAAGTTAGTGACATGCAATGAGTTCTCTGGCACTAACAATTTATTTGAGAGAATGTGAGAAAGTTTCGGTGACACCACTTCACCTGATTGTTAAAAGATTAAAACCAAAATTTGACTTGAAACAGGAATTGTAATCACGAAATCACAAAACAAAAAATATATTTAAATCAATGCTTTTTGAGATACCACTTTTCCATGCTTAAAAAAGCACAGACAGACAGACGGTAAACTGGACGAATTTGATTTCAAAATTGATAGTTATCTACATTTTGTTTTAGATTTGAAATCTATGCATGAAATTCCATCCATTTTTTTGCTTTATAGTTATCGGGTAATAATTTATATATTTTCTGAATAGATTTCATTCAAAATTTGATAGATTTGTATGCGAATTTGGTGTAAAGATTGTATATCAAATTTCATCCGTTTAGCTGATTGATTTATTGACATGTCCTGTTCATAGACGAGCAGATAGATATTGTTACAAACCTGCAATTCGGCTTCCCAGCATAGTCTGTTCCATCATTGGAAAGAAAGTTTTACAGTCATCTGAATGGGACGAAGTCCAGGTGTGCGTCGGAGGTCCCAGAGCTTGGCGACAAACTTGGCGACCATTTGGCGACTTGGCGACGAATTTGGCGACTTTGGCGCCAAAATAGATAATACCCGAAACTTCGAAAACTTTCCCGATCCGTCCAGTAGGAACCGAGATACGCCTCGAACGTTCCTGATTGGTTGAGAGGCTCCTAGCCCAGCCTCCTGAGACCTATAAAAGGAAGCGACCGCCACTGCCAGAGGAGACGACAGAGTCGTCGAAGACAGTCAAGTCAGTAATCCGAGCCAGAGTCGGAGAAGTAGAAGACAGAGTAGTCGGAAGCGACGGAGTGCTGAACTGAGCTGTGCGCTACTGTCTGCAGTAGATTCTGATTGTATGCTGCTGTGTGTGCTGTTGTATGTTACACGTCTCGGGAGAAGATAATCGTCTTCTGTGCTGTATATAGTTGTCGCTTTTGTGCTGTCCTGTGTGTCTTCGTGTAAATAAACGTCGTTGTTTTTATTCTACTTCTGCCTGCTGATTTGAGCGTTCTCCACACCATATCACTCCCACTACCCAAACGAACCCCGGCCGGAAATTTCGTATCAATATACTACCAAATGTTTTGTTTTTGAACTCAATGTGGTTAGGAACGCGGAGATACTTCAAATTTGGAGTTCGAACTTTTCGACGATTCCATACTTTCTCTATACTTCGTATACAAAAAAAAAAGTAAAATGGGATGCTGATTACAGAAATAATGTTTTCATTGTTTTGAGGTACTTGTATTCTATCATAATCATCAAACTGGCATTAAATCGTCAAATTCGATTTCAGTGATTCACACATTCTTCTAAAAATGTCGCCAAACTTCTCCAACATATTTAGGATATTTTACAAGTACTTTTTAGAAAGTGCTTTAGTATATGGAATGCAAATTTTATGTCACGGTATTAGAAAGAAAGTTTCATTTTAAAACAGAAAGTTCTTTTGAAAAAAATGTGTTTTAAACAGCTCTTATGGAGCATTTTTGTAACAGTTGTTATGGAAATAATGTGTCACAGCTATTAATCATTTTATTTTTTTAGAGCCACTAATTTGAACAGGAATTAAATGGTGCACATGTGTTTCTGATCCCAAACATATTAAATTTTAGTTTCGAAAAAAAGAAATAAATAAATAAAAACGCATAAAATTTCAGACACTTGCGTAAATACAGTTTTAAAATGACTGTTTTATTTCAAACTATGAGAAAATTGTTTATAATGGGAAAGTATTTTCCAATTAAGCAGAATAGAAAAAAATGTTTTAAACAACTTTAAATTTTTGATTGAATAATTAATTCAGGTTGTTCATATTTGTATGTCTAAAAAGATAAAACAATCTGTATATTCACATTAAAGAATAACTTTTAAAAAACTATAATTGTTCTAAAATTTTTAAATTGTAAAATAAAAAGATGAAATTGTTTCTATTTTTTGAATTTAATAGTGTTCCATCGGAAATATTTTTTTTTTGTTTAATTTGTAACAGAAAAAATAAATTAAAATAACAGAAAAAGACTGAATTAAGCACTTTTACGATCCTTCAAGTTTAATTTTCTTCCCATATCTGTTTATAACGACTCATGAGGACTATTTATTTTTCAGACTCCAGTGAACATAAAAACATATAAGTATAGAAAACAAAATAAATTAATTATTGTAAGTTATTTAAAATCGCCGAATCAAAAGTAACCATTCAATTTTATTCTGCGGTTACTTATTAGATATGGAAATTAAGAATTCAATTTCAAACGTAATAATATATACTAAAAGATGCTGTTCCTAAAATATCGTTTGGGATTTTCCAATATGTAAATTGTTTAAACTTTGAAATTTTGAAAAATCTGGAAATAGAAGGGTTGTAAATTTTTTAAAACAGAGATAAAAATGAAATTCAAACTTCATTATTTATTTTATATTGCAGACGTCATCTTTCAAAGAACTTTTATGTGAACTTGCAAGTTTCATCTACAGCTGTTTTTCGCCCTATGAAAAATTAAATTTTATCTACAACTTATCATTCAGAAAATTTCTGAGTCGTTGCAAATAAAATTATAAATATTTATTACGAAGAGAATGAAATAGAAATCATATGATTAATGTCTTTTTTATGTATGAATCTTCAAAAGTAATGGAATAAAGCAGCTTAGATAAAATAGTTGTCAAATATGAATTCAAGTGTTTCTCCTTTTACACATTTCAAGAGCAAAATGAGTCAAATATAATATTTGTGAGACTAATAAAATCTCTTGGCCTGTTGTTGTAAATCAAATCAATCATAACATACCAAAGGAAATAATCACATGGAACATTATCTGGTAAATAAGGTGACCGATTCAGTACAACAAATAATATCTGGTGAATAAGATGACCAATTCAATGCAACAAGATAAGATTTGAACATAAATTGGTGATAATTTGTTATCCTAACTACATCATTAATAAACTGGGTTGCTTTTTGAATAATGAACACCACTTGTATTGAAATTGTATTATATTTTGTATTAAAAATTATTTTTTAAAGTAAAAACATGATGCTCGATTGAATGTGACAACTTCGGAGAAAAAGGGGGGAAGGGACGAGAAAAAAAAAGTTGGAAAAAATTAAAGTAAAATCAAACAATTTTCTTTTAGGGTCTCTCATTTCATATATTCCCAGTGACACCAGAGACGCACAAAGTATGTATTAGTGTCATTTAAATTTGTTGGTGAATAAAAGCGGAAACAGTTGTTTTGATCTTTTTTATAATTCGAATTTTACTCCGAAATGAAAGCTGTCTTCAAAAATATATTTATAAGTTTTTTAAAATAGTAATTGCTCACTAATACAATATTTTGCATTAGTGCTGATTCAAGTTATGTGCCCCCACCCATAAAGTATCCACCCATAAAGTATGTGCCCACAATTGTATCCTGTAACTAAAATTCACCATTTTATATCATTCAAAATTATAATTTATTCTTATTAAAGAATTTTTCTTACAGTAAATCTGAATAAATTCTGTAATTTTATTTACACTTGAGCTGTCAATCTCAACTCGTAAATAACCCTCGGAATGGATATTAAAACTGCACAGTATTTGTCGAGAGATGATTTAGTATGTCATTTTCGAAGCGTTGTAGAGACATAACTGCTCAAAAGTGGAATTTTATGAGGTTGAAAAATGATTATGGCGCAGTTGAACTAAACTATAACAATCGAAATGAGTGAAAATGCTCTGAAGTTATTTGAATTTAGCAAGGATATTAGCAGAAAGAACAGTTATCGTTCTTCTTTAATTATTTTTATCATTTAAAAAAATAATTTCTTTAAGAATAATATGAATTATTTATTTCCAGTTGCAGCAAAAGTAAATAACAACTTTTTATTTTCGAATAAAAAAAAAGGAATTTTTTTTTAGAATTAATGGTTGAAACATTTTGCATCAAACGTTTGAAATACAAGAATAAAATATATAAAACTAATTAAAAAATTTAAAAAAATAATTAAATTAATATTTCATATGTAGCAGAATAAATGAATAAAAAAGGGCGCTTTTTTCACAGTTATAACGCCACTGCTATTGCTACGGTCTTGGTAAACGACGAAGTACCCACTTTTTCATTTGACGCTGGGCCAAAAAATGGACAAGGCCCACGAAAATACATTGAAATACTGTATTTAGCTTACAAATGGGGGCATCTGAAGTTTATGTGATGATATAAGAACTTCCCAATAACACAGTTAGAAGACGTTTCAAATTTTTAAAAAGCTAATACAATCATTTTCGAAAGAAGAAGGTTACGGAGCTCTTGTGTATAATGTTAGTAAACATTAGAATAGCTGCGATGACAGTGAAAGAAGATCGTTGAAGTGACCTGTTAGAAAAACTGAATATTTTATTCTGTGCCATTGACATGTTCATTATGATTGATCAACATTAGCTGAATATTAATTCCAAAATTTCTCAATGTTCCCATGTATTTTACATCCTTCTTAAAGCCTTGATTTAGTACCATGGGATTTTTTTTCTTTTCACACATTTGAAGAAACATCATCTAGAATAAGCATCTTCCATCAGCATAGGCTATGATAAAACCTGTGGAAGTAATTTCGAAGGACCGATCAATAAATGACTTTCATTAAGTGTTTTGAAAATAGGAAAAATGTAGGATAAATGCATTGCATTGTATAGGGAAGAATCTTGGGAAATATCACCAAAAGTTCGAGGATAAGTTCCAATGAATAGTGTTTTATAATAGGCACAAATATAAAAGTGATCAGTCTAACAAATGTGGAAATTAAATTAACTTTTAAAAATTAATATCTCTTCCGGAATAATGAAATGTAGTAAACATATGTTTAACTTAAAAACTTGTGTTTTATTTCTGATATTCAGAATGTTTATGAGTTTCCCCATTGAAAATTTCCTACAGTTGTAACCAATCATTATAAATTTGTGCAATATTATGCAACTCCAGAAAGCATATTACCGCGTAAACCCTTTCGTTTTTTCGTTCGAAGAGTTTTTTAAATATAGTGCTGCAACTTCTATAAAATTTGAAAATTTTAGTTTTAGTGCAGTCGGTACTTTCAACGCCCTATAGTTTAGGAGGAAGCTATCTTTTATCAATATATATAATCAATCATCAGAGTCGGCAACTCTGGAAGGAGAAATATCTTCGCCTTTTTGATTTGCGTTTTTATTGGATACGAAATCCCATCTTCTGATTTTTCTGTTCTGACACTAAGACAAGTTTTTTTTAAATGTTTAAATTGTTTTATTTATCGTTGCACGAAAAAACCAAAGTATGGATTAATAGCAAAGGTCAAAGAGCTGTGATCTGCAATTTCATTTTATTTTATATTTATACTGATTCATTATATTCTTCCTTCACGAACAGAATCAAAGGTTTTCTTTTGAATTTTTAAAAATTTTGTATTCGAATGCACTATTATATGCATTTAAAAATTAAAAAAAAATAGAACAAAAGATTTCGGGACTTCAAAGCATTTTTTCGATGAAATAAAATGAACTATTGTTTGATTCTAGTATTAGGAAAAAAAATGTTTATCCTCAACATACAGGTTTCTACTGGTTATTTAGATATTTGTCGTAAGATAAAAATGTAACAATATGTTTTTGCGTTTCATAAGAAAGAACAATCAAAAGAAGCAGAATAAAAAAATAATGCAACCAAACAGTAAACATCCTCCTCCTTTTTTTTCTTTAAATTCCATTTAACTCAGACAAAACGAAAATTCCGTTACATAAAGATGGAAGAAACAAAAGAATAATTTGATACATTTTATAGATCACTTTGATAACTGAGATGAAGCTGCATGAAAAAAAATATGGAAAGAAAAAAAAAAGGCTCTGGATCTTTGTGTTAGAAGAAAATCTGAAACAGATTGAAAATCGACCATTTATTATGCAACGGCCTAGTAAGCACATCCTTGCAAAAAACGTGGAAGGGGAGTTTGCATATAGAAAGCGGTCTGTTAAAAACTAGTTCAACGAGAAAAGAGAATAAATAGAACGTTTGATATAGGGGAAATTGATGTTTTAGATCTGTCTTGCGTTTAAGTGAAAGACAATCTTGCGTTTAAGTGAAAGACAAAACACATTCAAAGGGCTTATATACCCAAATTGTCCAAATCGTATTTAAAAAGTTGTTATGTTTGGACAACGGACGTCTTCTTGACAGGAAGATAACAAGGAAACTATTCTCAAAGATTAGATTGATTTGAATAGTTTGTTTGAAATATTTATAGAGACAACAATAGATGTTGAGTTTGATTGAAACAATGTTCAGTGTTGCATTCAGAATTCGGAAGTGAATGTAGCTATTTTGGCTTGGAAATGGTAAAAAAGAATGCAGATAACAAACGAAATTGGATTTTATTTTGCGTATGGTGGATAAATCATTAGTTTTCTGCAAAAACTTATTATATTGAATGTCATAAAATTTTTATTTTCCTGTACTCGAAGAAAACTCGTTGAAATTTTCCAAAAAAAGAGTTGTTAGTGAGGTCTTGAAGAATATTCAGATTCAAGGCGAAAAAAGCGATTCAAGGCGAGTCAGAACAATCCAATTTTGGTTTTGTGTCTGTCTGTGATACCAAAACCTGAAAACATAAAAAAAATTCGTATACATAAATAATAATTGAAGTTCGACAAGTGATATGTACAAACTTTAGAATTATTTCAAATTTTGAATGAAATACGTCTACAAATTTACGAATATATTATCCGTTTGTTTATTTTTGAGACTGTAAACGTAAGAAGTTACAAACGCAACCAATTAAAAGGAATAAAATTCAAGGGATCTAATGCTACATTATAAGAAGAGAAAAAAATAATTCACATTACCACACCCTTATCAAAAGAGAAACTGCTTATTCATATGGATACAAAATAAAAAGCAGAAAACATCTATAGTAGCAAAACTGCGCCATTTTATATTAAATGGCACAGTTTTGTTTATTATAGTTGTACTTCAAATTACTTCAATTTATATAAAGGGTCAGAATAAGGTATACTAGAAATTCTATATAAGATATTTTCTGCATGTAAAAATAGATTTCTCTTAAGTTAATAATTAGATTATCGTTCTTTGGTGTAAATAGGAGTTAAAAAGAACTGATCTTGAGAATTACAAAATTTTATTATTACCAAATCATGAGTAGTATGGAAATGGAAAAAAACAGCTAAAAGTATTAATTTCTATTAAAAAATTTTTGAAATTGGAGAGAGTAGATATTTTTCCAACATTTCTTTATTTAGGGATCATTGACAATCTTAGCACTTGTTATTTCCAATTCATATTAGAAAAAAAACTAGTATGATTTAAGGATTTATTCTATTTGGTTGGAAAGTGCAGATGTAAGATTTAGAATGGAAATATCATATACAGTGTTCACTAGGTTTAAAATTTGTTTAAAAAAATTATCTCAAAATCTTGACTACCGCTCTCAACTCTTTACTTGAATTATTCAGAATCAGTTTTGTTTGAAATAGTGAAAGTTGCTTTTAATATATTTAACTTTAATTTTTGATTAGATAGATTAACAAATGACGAAGAGAAATTAAATTCCAATTAATTTTAAACTTTAAACTTCATAATTTTTATTAAATATGTCCATTTAACTTAAAGAAAAAAGAATATAGATATCTTATTTCCATTGCAGCTGTTTCAGTAGAGTCGCTATTTTTCGTCTTGCATCGCAAGCCTTGCTTTGAAATAACAAATTATTATTATTACATTCTATTAAATTAAATATTAAATTTCTTAGTTTTTTTGGATACAAACTGTTTGAAACTCAATTCCTTTTTTACGTTTGTTTTATGAAAATATAAATATAATATCTTTTATGAAGGCCATGTTTTAGATACTGACTTAATTACAGGCCACTAAGTTCGAAAAAATGTCACAGATCCTTCGTCTAAGAAACTCTCGATCACATATACAACAATTATATTTACTTACAGACAAAAAAACGAGAGCTGGAAATAAAAAGTTTGCAGAGGGACGAGACTCTTTATTATGTGTTATGCCATGGATGAAAGAATGAGTTCAGCTTCAGGAACTACTTTTTATTAGTGGGTTAAGTTCCACGGCACAAACGTTTAACACAAGCATATTGAAGAACAAGGCATAGAACAAATACACACGGCAAGCAAGGACAACACCAGAGACAAGAATGAGGAATCATGGGAAAACATGGCTCTTGATAGGTGGCTCTAGTAGCGCCACCTATGAAGAAAGGAGAAGGCAGTAATTGTAACCTCTACACGTTTTAAATTCATTGTGATATAGGATTATTTTTCAAAGTACAAAAAACGTGTGCAGTTACAAATGAAAAAAAAAGTATCATTTTCTTATTTTTTCTAAATTTGAAGAATCTTAAGAAAGGAAAGTATTATAAAGAGCAAACTTTATAAAAAAAATTGGAGAAATTTATTTTTGATTTTGAGATAAATTTCTAAGATATATACATACTGTCAACTTGCATTGCTATGAATAGATATCGAAACTTGCATCTTCAATTCCAAACATGGTTTTCAAATTTTGGGCTACGGAGTATGTTTAGGCATCAACCTATCATGGAAAACAGAAAACAAATGTTCTAAGAACAGCTTGTACGCCCTTGTTCTAGTTATATGGAGCCAACAACTTTCATTATATGTGCAAGTAAATTTCATATTGTTTAATATATAATATTCTTATGAATGATATGAATTGATTTTCTGTTTTCTAAAACACTTACGTATAAATATAAAGTCAATGCAAATGTGTGGAATTATCATTTCTATTAATATTGTTGCGAAATTTTCTTCACCGCCGGGGTTCGTTTGGATAGTCGTAGTGATATGGTGTGGAGAACGCTCAATAATCAGGCGGCAATGGAAAAAGAAACAACAACGTTTATTTACACGATGACACACAGGACAGCACAAAGCGACAACTATATACAGCACAGAAGACGATTATCTTCACCCGAGACGTGTAGCATACAACAGCAGCATACAACCAGAATCTACTGCAGACAGTAGCGCACAGCTCAGTTCAGCACGAGCTTGACTCCGTCGCTGCTCACCATAGTTTCCGCCTTCTCCGCTCCGTCTTCGGACTTCTCCGTCGTCCCGACTACTGGCTTCGTCGTCTCCCCACTCGGACTTTGTCGTCTCCCAATTCGGACTTGACTTCTGTCAGCCGCAGCCCCTTTTATAGGTCTCAGGAGGCGGGGCTAGAAGCCTCTCAACCAATCAGGAACGTTCGAGGCGTATCTCGGTTCCTACTGGACGGATCGGGAAAATTCTCGAAGTTTCGGGTATTATCTATTTTGGCGCCAAAGTCGCTAAATTGGTCGCCAAGTCGCCAAATGGTCGCCAAGCTCTGGGACCTCCGACGTGCTAGTCCCATTCAGATGACTGTAAAACCCTCTTTCTATTGATGGAATAAACTGTGCTGGGAAGCCGAATTGCAGGTTTGTAACAATATATATTGTTCCATGAATTTCTTGTAAAATTCAAAGAATATTTCCATGCGAAGGAAAAATGAAATAATAAAATTCAGAAGTTTCTGAGATAAAACAACAACAACAACAAAAAAAAAGGCATGAAATTTCAATAGACAAGAATTTTCATTCTCTCCTTTTAACTGAGCTGCCGTTTATAAAATGTTTGCCAGAAGAAGAAAGTAGTTTGAAATGTTTGAAATGAAAAAGGAATCCTTCAATACTTCTCCTGGGCCCCAAAAGAGGAATAAGTAAACAATATTAAAAGAATAAAAACGATGGTTAATATTGGGAAATATTTCTTATTCTATAAAATCGATCTTTCAAAGCAAACCAAACCTTCTGATGAATGAGAATCGAACAGATAAAAGAATGTTTTGGTATTCCTTAGAACAAAAATGATGCTACAGACAATTCTTTCACAAATAAGATATACCAGTGGTAGTATGGGAAACAGTCAATGACTTGCCGAATGGATCCCCCAGATAAAAAATTAAAATCTGAAATAGATTCTGCCTGAGGCATACCAGCAAAATTGTTCTTTGTGGTTATGTAGGAACAGATATAACCAGGTTTCTATTCTTATTCTTCTCTTTTTCGAAATGTAAGAATATTTGTGGAGTGCGTTCTTTTCCTTATTTCAACTTTCTCTACTATTAATGATTTCGGTGTCATTTAAATATAGAAATTTGCACGTTGCCGTTAAAAGAAAGCCATATTCTGAATAAAACAGGAATTTACTTACAAGCAAATCTGACATAAAAATGAAATAACATTAAATTTGAAATGATTTAATGCAGTTCATATATTGCAGTTCTCCAGATATGATTCTGAGATTTTGTTCTCTAGTATTTTTTACCATTTAAATCATTTTAGATTACTTAATAAAGCAATGGACTAGATTTACAAGAAAAGGCAATAAAGCAATGCTGCTCCAAGGCAATCCAGTTAGTCCCTGGAGACTTACTTCTGGTATTGCTGGCCAGATAACACTTTTCTCTGGAAACGGCTGTTAGATGTTTGTTCTCTGCCATTTTACCCCATTGAAACCATTATTTCATAGTTTAATGAAACAAACAAACAAAAAAACTATGATTCATTTAAGAAAACTATTTTTTCCTGATCAACAGAGGTCCGATGCTGGTTCTATTATTCAGATGTGACAGATGGGCTCCCATCGTGATAGCATGGTGATTATCTTCAGTTTCTGAGCTTCGTAAGATTCGCTAAACTATCGTCTCAACAATCTTCTATTAGTTGTCTAGCATATTTAGACAATAAATTCTTCATGCCATTCGTCCTAGAAGCATCCATCAAGGATTTAAATCATTGTAATGCTCGGCAGTTTTCATGTTATTTATTTACTTTGGTGTTATTCGATTTTTTTATATTCACAAAAAAATGGCAGCACTTAGAAGAGTCACAAACAGTGTAGTATCCAGATATGTTACGTCCCTGACACCAGTACTTATCCTTCTTTTTACTTCGTCGAATCTCGTCGCATGTTCATAACTCAGATCAATGTAATGTTTTTAATGTCCAGAACACACTTAATATTCAAAACTAACTTGAAAATTAAAGTGATGACACATGCTTTGAACAGTCAGACAAAAAGTATCCAGATACTCGTTATTATTCATAATCTATAAAACTGCACTTTGAGGAAGAATCACCATTCGATCTGGAAGGATGTTCTCTTTAGAAATATGTAAATTGCATTTGCATAAGTGGCTATCTATATATTAATATTTGTATAATTTTTTAATTTTCCAATTGTAACCCTGATTTTTCTTTCTTTAATTGATTCTGCATAATGTGAAATCTCCATATATAAAAGTTTAGACAAATCGGTCCTAAATAACCGAAGATATTTGAGAAAAAGATTTTGGAAGCTGTTTCAATACAAGTGAATATAGCAAATAGATAACTATATTATTATTTTTCTTTTTATTCAACTTTTTATTTCAGTAGTTACTTCAAGAAAAATTAAAGTTTTTTTTTTATATTTACTTTTATTAGCAATAAAGCTAGGCTAAATGAGAATTCGAAATTCTTGTTTTTGATTAGCATATTTAATTACAAATAAAAAATAGATAAATAGAATTTTCGATGCATATATCTTAAAATAATAAAAAATGTTGGATAAATCTAGAATTAATATCAATAAAACAAGATTAAATTAAACTATTTTGGTGCAACTAAAAAATAAGTCAGATGTTTATTTTCTAAACATTTCTTTATAATAGAAACATAAATAATATTATGCTGCTGATTTGCATGTTCATGTTTCCACTAAATAAAACAAAATCATTTTTAAAAATAATTTTTTTCTTTTATTTTAGGTTACCATAAAACGTATTTAATAAAAAAATTATTATCAAAATATTTATAACATTTTATAATTTTATTTACAACAACTGTTTACGTTTGTTTTATTTAAAAAATTCTATTTTGTGAAAGTCTATTTTTACTGTATTCTTCGCCCTCAATCAACAACATTTGTATTTTATTCGATAATTTTTTATTTATTCATATATTTTACTTAATCAAAATTTTGCTTTTGGACAGAATTTTAAGTTTTTATTTTTAAAAAATAGAAAATCAAAATTTTAATTAATTAAATATTAATAAACAAATGAAATAGACTCTTATCTTATCCAAACTAAACTTCGTTTGAAATGTAAGCAAAATAGAATATGTTACATGGGCCTAATTTTTATTTTCAAAATATTTCGATTTTTTTTTAAAACGTAAAATAATAATATTTTCATTTAAAGCAACATTCATCGGTATGTTTCGCTTTTTTGCAATTTTTTAATTCTTATCTAAGCATAATTAACATAGCATAATTTAACATAATGATATTTTAAGTCTCACTCTTTCGATTGACATCATGCTTTTATGAGATTATTTTTTAAAAATTTTTAAATAATGAATTTAAAAATTAATTGAAAATATAATATATGTTTTCATATTTTTAAAAATGCATAGTTTTTGTCTTGTTTATTGAGAATTTTAAGGTATAAAAATAATTAATTTATGTCACAAGGAAAAAGAAACTGAAATGAGAAATAATATGAATAATTAAATTTTGGAAATGTTAGACGAACCATTATATTTGATATATAATTGCATCTTATTAAGAAAATTATGATTAATTTAATTAGAATTTTCCTAGTTTCAATAGTCATTTTTATGAAATATTCACATGTAATTTTGAAATTTTCAATTTGTTTTTTTTGTAATTGTTCAATTTGTAACTTAAAGCCATAATATTATATTTACCTGATAATAAACAATTTAACAATCTAGTTCTCATTTAGTAAATAAACAATTTAAATTTCAGTTCTCACGTCGGCCTATCTAATAGGTTTATTCTTTCATTATATTATAATTTTATTCCAAAGTTCAATTGTATTGCTCCATTCAATGTAACTAGATTTGTTACTAATATGAGGAGACAAGAAGAGCTAATAATAAAACAGATCTGACCTTCAGACGATATTAAAAAATGGAAATCTCTTTTGTTTCTCTTTGCGAGAATACTTATTTAGAGGAAAAAAAAAAGATTGAAATTGCATGCATATATAATTTAAATACTAGTAGGAGTTATAATTTCAAAATTTTCATTTTATCAAAAGCGATAATAAATGGTGAGTCACGGTTGCTCTAATCCGACTTGGTTTCATTTATTTAAATAGCATAGTCATGAGTCAGAGACTTATAAAAAAAGTTGGCATTATATTTGTTGTTTAATGTTATCTTTGAGTGCCTGGTCTGATTTGCTTCTAATATACGAGGTACGTTGCAACCATCAAACTCTTTCGATACAGTATCAACATTTGCCTTCCTATTGAAAGGAAATAAGGAAGGCAACCAGTAGCAAAACAAGTATTATTGACATGTTTGTTATTATAATCCACCTCTGCGTATGAGTTGAAGAACAAAGCCTTAAGAAATCATTTGCTTTATAGAGATGTCTCAGAGTTTTTCCAGATTACAAAGATATTACGAAAGAAGTATTGAATATAATACAGTAATACTCTATGGTATGGTTCTTAATTTTTTTAGCTCAACATTATTCAACAATTATTTCAGAAATAGTGAACATTATCAATATTTAGATGAAACATGATTTTACATTTGATTGTTATTTCAAAATGGCATCAAGGAAGTCAAGGTGGAAATAGCATCAATGATGTCTACATTCACAAGATATTATTCCGCTAGATTTTTTTCTTTTAACGTTTCATAAAGGACAGAGTATTTTCAACGCTAGTTGAAGATATTGTTACAAACCTGCAATTCGGCTTCCCAGCATAGTTTGTTCCATCAACAGAAAGAAAGTTTTACAGTCATCTGAATGGGACGAAGTCCAGCTGTGCGTCGGAGGTCCCTGAGCTTGGCGACAAACTTGGCGACCATTTGGCGACTTGGCAACAAATTTGGCGACTTTGGCGCCAAAATAGATAATACCCGAAACTTCGAGAATTTTCCCGATCCGTCCAGTAGGAACCGAGATACGCCTCGAACGTTCCTGATTGGTTGAGAGGCTTCTA
>JAPMOR010124775.1:3186-19597 GCA_026543865.1 Argiope aurantia | reverse complement strand
TATATATATATATATATATATATATATATAGTAACCAATCTGAAGTAAGAAATAGTTTGAAAACGAAACTAAAATGAAAACGAAAACAAAACACTTTCGAAATCGCAACTAAAAATTATTTCCTATTCAAACTAAAACCAAAAATGGAACAGGAAAAAACTTCATAGTATTTAGAGAGCGCAAATGCACCTACTTCTAAAACACAGATGAACTGATACAAAAGTATAAAATCAAGTTAATAGGAAAAAGAAATAAACGAAATAAAAAATTTAACAAAATATAAAAAAGAATCCGGATTCTTTTATATATATTTTTTTTATTTGGTTTATTTATTTTTCCTATTAACTTGATTTTTATACTTTTGTATGTATATATATAATATGCTCTACAAACGATCTGGTTTGTAGAGTACCCACCCCCCTCATACACACAAACACACGCATACACACACACATATTGTTGGCGTTATTATAATATTATGCTTCCTCAGTGCACGCGTAGTATTATGCCAATCACAACTTTGTGGCGTCCAAGATAAATTTAATAGCTAGAATTTCAAATAGTCACAACAGGTGAAAAATAGATATTTAAATTTTTTTCCATAATGTTAGTGAAAAATGTTCCTCGAAAATGTTTTTGAAGTTTTCTGATATTTGAAGATTGATTCAGAGTTTGATTACTTACTTTGAATGATGAATGGAGATTCAAATTCACTATAAAAATGTTTGCCTTCAGATTCATTTTGTAAACGCCTATTTAATTTGCAATTTAAAAGTAAAAATATATTCTTTATCATTTTTTAAATGTTTTTAAAATCTTACGGAAGATAGTCGATTTCTGTGTTTTTTAATTGTTTGGTTCAGAAAATGATCTTACAAGACAATTCTCGTTTCAAAACTTTAGCCCCTTTTTAATAAAATCAGAGCTGAATACGACATTTTGTCGGGATTGCATCGAGTGCTATAATAAATTATATTTTTATTTACTCTCATAATATAGTTATACCAATGCAGCTTTGATCAATTAATTTGATCATAACTTTGCTATAAATATTTGTTACATTACAAATGACTTCTTATTTTGTTTACAAATACCGTATTAGTAGCAAAGACGCTATGGACGTTTTATGATAACTAAATAAATCGATAATTCATTAATAAAAACATAAAAAAAATGCAAAATACTGAGTATATCTGAATTTAATGCTAATAATCGATTTGGTAATGTTACTTATAGATATGTTGCATTAAACTTCAACATACAAGTATTCAAAAGTTAAATTGCTTTAAATTTTAAATTTTTTAACACATGAATATTAATAAAATATCTATTCACTATCTAATTATGCATCTGTATTTTCCATTCAATAGTACAAAATATATCTAAAAAGAGCATTTTAAGATATCTGAAATTAAGAAAGATGTCTTATGATGTTGTTGTTGTTACGATTACTACTGGCATTTCTTTTTTCATCTTGCTTATTTGTTATCTAAATAATGGAAAAAAGAGACCTATTAATTAAAAAAAACACTTTGTTATATATTCTGTGATCAATAATTTGTAAAATAAAAAGTTCTATAAACTACTTTCCTTGTAAATTATAAAAATACTATGATTCTATGAATTTAGTGTGTATACGATAAAAATATGCAGATAAAAACTAAAATAATATATGCAAATGAGAACTCTTCATTATTATATAAATAGTATATACTATTCCAAATAGTATATAGTATATCTTAGCATATAAATAAATGTTTTTTCCTCAATATTTGTAGATCTGTTTTGAAATAGCTTTATATATCTCTCTCTTTCAGTCTCTTTCTATATATGCAAACAAAAATATTTGTTTTTAATTCTAATGCAATAATATTTTATTCTGAGTTATTTGATTCTTTTTAACTATGACGCATTTTATTTATGACAGAGAAATTTTCCAGTATTATTTATTGTTCAACAAAAGTAAAAGTGAGGGTAAAATAGGTTCTAATTCATTTTTGTGACATGAATAACAATGCACAGATTACAAACTACCCATTAAATATGGTTTTATTCTAGTCATATTCTCCAAACTCTAATAATGTATCGCATAATTTATTAGCATTAAATTTGGCGTTATAACTTTGTATCATTTGCATTCCACTTAATTAAAATAGAAACATGGTATTGTTTAATGAAGAATTATTTTCATTTTTCTAAAGGCACTTCAACTTCAACTTTAAAATAAACAAAATAAATTATTGCTTTAAATACATTCGAATTTGCAAATACATTCTAACAAATATTTTCTTATTTATTCTCAACTGGAATTATTATGAAAGGTAAAAAAAAAAAAAAAGACATAAAAGGATATCAAAATATATCATAATTAAATTTTAAAGAATAACCTATCTGTTTAATCACAATTTTCATTAAAAATAAAATGTTAATAATTATTCATTGCGAATAATTTTAAATTTCATTCAAGTATAAACAAATGGAAATGTTCATCTAAAATAATCGTCTGCGTCTGTATTTTTAAAAAGAAGTTCAATTCGCGTTCGGAAAATTGCCACATTGATATTTATTTTTTCTTCAAAACAACAAATAAATCATCGCTGGAGGAACTCTTAAAATAGAAAGTTTTTAAATTTTATGCATTTATCAAAGTATTAAAGTAAGCAAAGGAAATGGATATTTTCATATCAATTAAATAAGATTGCATTTAGATGAAAGGAATTTCTATCTTTTAATTGATTTGGAAAAAAAGGTATTTTTTAGTTTTCTTTAAATGCGTAATGCCTATAAGATAGACATATTTAGATATATAAGATATATATTTAGAGAATAGAAATTTCATAACCATGAAAATTGTTTTTAAGCCTTTGCTGTCTTCTATACAAATGCAAATTTTTGATATGAAAAACTGGATACTACCAATGTTCCAATAGCTCTGAATACTAATTTTAATATTACAAATTTCTTTTAAAAAGTGTAAAATAAAATCCCTATTAGACATGATGTATGCTGTTAATATTTTTAGAAGGTATTGATAACGATGCTGAATTGATATAGAATGTGCTTGATTTTAGTGGTACTGTTGCGATTATTGTTGGAATTATTGCATCATAAAGATCGATTCCTTCTAATTCTCAGTGTTAATATGTGTCCTTGTGTTATTCTGTACTCTGTGTTACTTTATTAACAATTTGTGTCATTGCATAACATTATAACCATTATGACGAGAGAATACAATTAAGAAAGATAAGAATGTAAATAAATGGACGAAAAAAGAACATCAGTCTTATTTTCAAATGACGTCAAAATGATAGTGAAAATACATTTTTCCATTTTCAACACAGTAGATGAATGTTTTCAAATATCATTTTTATTCATAAATATGGAATATAAAAATTAAATAAAAAATTGAACTTTAAAAAAATTCTTGCTTATTAATAACGAAAAGATAAAAATATAAAAAACATGCTTTTATTGACGTACTCTAAACAAATAAATAATTTTTTAAATCTAAATGGCGACTTAAACAAGATTTTAAATTCGTGATATTCTCCAGCCTTTTGAAATAGTTTAAATTAGATGGAATTTCCTCAGGTCTATGTTTTTAATTTTTAATAAATGTCGAAAAAGTTTTACTGAAAGCAAATTAGCAAGGTAAAATTTTCTTAGTTCAGAACCTAATACATTAATTACTTTTTTTCTGTTCCCCATATTTTTATTAAGTACTTCCTACTTAGAAGTCTCTTAATAAAAACGTATATTTTAAAAAAATTAATTTTATAATTTTTTTATTTATTAGTCTTTAATAAGTTTCTGAATGTAATATCACAAATATTATGAAATTTTGAAATAATTCTTTTGAAAACGCTGACAGATATAATTTTACACATAATATTCGATAAACAGGAATTTAAGTTTATAAAATAATATTTTATAATCATGAAAACTCAACTGCATAAAATTTAAGGACTTTAGAACACCACTATAAGAGTTAAAATCGATTACTATATTACATCTTAAGGAAACATGAAGTAAAATTAGGTTAAATTAAATCAGGCATTAACTTTTTTTAAAATTTTAGCTATCTTTTATTCACGAAATTTTAGTCTTTAATTGAATAAAGAATATATTACCTTTTGAGAAAAATAACAATGGGTTAGAAGTAAAATATTAAAGATTTAAGTGATGCACCTATTCCGTTTTGGAAGAATAAATGGATTTCACTTCCCATAGCATTTTCGGTTAATGCAATATAGAATAAAATATGCCTTTACATTGATATAAATCACAAAAAATCATAAATATCACAGTTATTAACTTTTAGTGCAGTCAGTTATTTTTACAATGAAGAATTTTCATCTACTTTCCCTATTATAAAGCTAATTTCTGCAAATTATTCCCATCAATTAGTTTAATGAAACCTAAGTACATTTATGCAAATGTTAGCTCTAATTAAAACAAGATTAAGAGCTAATTTGTTAATTGGGGGAGACTCATACAAATAATAATCACGTATGTTCAAAAAACCAAAACATTTCCAATGATTATATTCCTTAATATGCAGAAATTATAATTATGAAAGTAACAATGTATGTTCAATTAGTAGATAAATAATCGTAAAATTGTATTTCATGTCGAATTTTTACAGTGTATCTTGACATAATGGCGATTTTTGTTGTTGCCATCAATTTAAGAAGAGATTTCTGATAATTGGGGTAGAACTATTAATTTTGATGCAATAAGGGGCATTTTATAAGGTTTTAATATGATGAATGAATTATTATTAAAATAAATAAAGCTTAAGTATATTTGCAAATGAAGGAGTTTGGCTGTTTAATCTTCAAATTTCATTTCTTAAGAATATCTGTGTATAATTTTTGGTAGATGATGTAGTTTTTTTCTTTGTATAGAAGTTTATACTTATTTCAAATTCTAAATTTGATGACTTTATAATTCATTCTTCTTAAAATTCACATAATTTCGTTTTTTAAAGCTATCAGAAACTGATTATCAGAAAAAGTGTTGCTTTATTTTAAATGCTACTATCTATCTAATTACTTTTGTCTTGTCAGCACGTGTTCAAGTTATCATATCCTCGAATGGACATAATTCCAATATGCTGAATAAAATCAGTTTTTAAATGCCTATTGTTATTTATCAAGCAAAAAAAATTTTTTTTTGATTGTAAAAAATGTTTTTTAATATTAATTAGCATTTGTTTTTTAACTTTTAAAGTATTATTCTAAATATTAAGTAATTTCATAATTTTTTTCCTTTCTTAAAATTACCAAGAGAAGGTGCCATTTGTATAGAATCAAAATTAGTTTAAGCCAATGGATTCACATTGATTAAGTTATAAAGCAAGTAATATAAAAAAAAAATTAAGGCCAATTCCTACTTTCGCTAGAACTGAACTCGCATTCTTCATTTTCACGTGAAAAATACAGAAATCCTCGCATTTTACCGATTGAACCACTGCCTGTTGATTTCAATTTTCATTACAAACTGCTAAAACTCTATTTAAAGTATTAAAAATTAATTTAATTTAATAATTAAGGAATCAATATTTGAAAAAACTGTATTCAACATCAAGTGTCGTCCACTACATGTTTAAAAAATGTATTTGAACTTGAATGGACGAATAAAAAATATGTTATTAACGACTGAAAATTTGAACAAGATATATAAATATATATAACGAGAATGTGAACTAATAGTAGGAATGGAAAAAAAAATTAAAATTGTATTTATTAGAAAAAATATATAAAAAGTATATCATTCCGAAAGTTGATGAAATTTTATAGCATATCCGAAAATTAGAATTCCATTTTTATAAAGATTTAATTAGCCAATCTTAAGAAGAGCAAGTAAAAATGTTTTTTTAGCTCTCAGGGAGGTTTTAAATACAGAAATTCATTAACAGTTTGAAGCTGAATTTTCAAGATTCTGATAGTTCCTCTTTGTCAATTTCTTAAAATGAAATGAAGCAATAAAGTTTAAATAAATGTGAAAAGAATATTATAGTTGGAGTAATATTTTAAAAATTAAATAGATACAAAATGCGAAGAAAAATTATTTGAGCATAATATTTCTAACGTAAATTTAAAAAAATCTTTGTTTTCAATATTTATACCCATTTTCAAAAACATATTCAATGGTTATCATCTTAAAAATGTTTTATACCTTTTTCTATTTCTTTTCACAAACTGCATAGAAAAAATATCATTTTAGAATCAGAATTTAGATTAAGATATTTTATAATGAAAAAGAAACATGCAATAACATTTTTAGAATTTTTAATAGGTTTCCTTTGAAGCAAATTCATTTCTGTAATACAAAATCTCATTTGAATATTTTTCTAATGTTGTAGAATGCAGTTTTTTGTTTTAAAAAAAGGAAATTTATCTTCAGAATAAGACTAAGTTTTATTAAACCAATTAATTCTCGAATCTCTTTAAGAGAACACATTTTTCATCATTTGTAGTTTTGTACCCAGAAAGTATTATTATTTTAAAATACTAAATGTTCTGAATTTATAGAATAAAGGCTGAATTACAAAGACAAAGAAACTTCGAAAAGGAACTTCAGCACACTCACCTACCACAAACACGCGCTCACTCACGTCAGATTTACACACACATGTGAGCATATTTCCTTTTAAAAAAAATTAAATTCAACAGATTTATTTGAATTTGTTCTGGCAATAATCTGTCAAATTTTATTAATGTAACTGATTTCATTCATTTATAAATTGTTATATTTATAAAAACAATGTATATGAATATTAACATGTTCAATAAGGCATTAGTACCCGGCAGATCAAATCTCAAACAGCAGGATCTGAAAACTGATTTCAAAAATATGAATTGAATAGTTCTGACATTTTTTCTAACTCAAAGAAACAAATAATGTAGCAATATTTTTTTGTTTGTTTAAAATGCTTTCGCTTAAAGTATTTTATTTATGAGAAAATTAAAAGATTTTTTTAAAAATCACCTCTGAGCAAATGCAAATCTACTTTCTAACAGAAATGTAAGGCTGTAATATGTTAAAATATTTTTTCTTTTGTTGAAAGAAATCAAAATTTTTTTGGAAAGAAATCAAATCAATGAAATAAATAGTTTTCATAGAATATTTAGGAGTATATATTTTCTTTGTAGTAAATTCATTTAAAGAAAAGTATATACATTAAACACCCTTCCCCCCCCCCCCCAAACAAGCATAAATATATTCTTTTCCATTTAAGCGAAGTGAAAAGATTTGCCAAATGATTAAATATAAATAGAATACTGAAAAAAAGAACACAATATGTACATCTGTTAAATTATCGGTTGAAAGAAGCATTATTTATTTATAAAATACTTTTAAAAATTGAAAACTTATTTTAAGGCATTCACATTATTTTCCGGAAAAACATTCCAATCATTTCAAAAAGCATTTTTGTTGAAATAAATGGAATATTTATTTCAAAAAATACCCAGTGATGTTTTTCTTTAAATGAATTTACTCCAAAGAAAAATCTAAAAGGAATGTAGTGAAAAAAATGGCGAATTCGGTTTCACTTTCTTGTAGCAATGAATTTTTTTTCTAAACAGTTTTCTTTTTAAACTGAAAACTAAGCAATTTAACGGTAGAACAACTACGAATTCATCAGATAGTTCATGATGTTTGAAACGGTAAAAAAACCCCCTTTTTTTAATCTCATTTCGCGGTATAAATAAGCTTACGGCTTCGAATAAAAGTTTCAAATAAAAAGAAATAATTGTCACCTAAGCTTTAAGACAAAAATGGAAAAAATTAAATACGTTAATTATAATCAGAAAACTGAAAGACACCAACTTTCATTTCTGAGTTTTTCTTTCCTTTTTAAAGTTTTAAAAATAAATGTTTTGGATTGCATTCAGAAAATGACATTTTAAAATAAAAAATAAGTTGCATGCGTATCGAAAAACTCTGTGTTTGGAAATAAAAAAATAATTCACAGAATTTTAATAAAAGTATAGCTTTTTGAAAATAAAAAAAGTAATTATGAACTCAGTAAACTATAATTAGGAAGAAAAACAATTAGCATACTTGGAATGAAGCCATCAGAAGTTAAATTAGCTTTAAGAGCAAGTAATTGGCCAATTTATCTAAATTTAGTCCTGACAACAAGTTAATTAATAATCTCCCATATATCATAACTCTTATTACAGGGTGTCTTGAAATCGATTGACGATTTTCAAAAATGTATAACATGGAAATGGTTAAAATTAAAAAGACAATTCTTGCAGCAATTCGTGCGACAGGATATAAATTTTTCCACAGTTTCTGTTTTAGTTCAAAAAGTTGTCAATAGATGACGCTGCAAATCCCTTTTTTTGTCTTCTTTCCCGCATGCAAATCATCAAAATATGCAGCCTCAGAAGGGGTTACTGTTTCGAGTTTAAAAGGAATGTTCTGAGACTGGACAAGCAATAGAGAGCTAAGTTGCAGATTTTGTAGGAAAATTTTGAAAATGGCGCATTTCTTGGAGAAAGGATTTTTCTTGTATTGGAATTCAACTCATTGGGGAACAGTATTACTTCAACTATTATTTTCAGCGCAAATTCCAAGTGGATGAGGGTCCAAGTGGCGAGGTCCCGGACACCCGGTACCCTGAATCTCAGTATCGGATGTCTTGAAATAGACTGACGATTTTCAAAAATACATAACAGCAAAATAATTAAGATTAAATATGCAGTTCTTGTAACAAGACAAGCGTAAATGTCCCCCCCACAGTTTTCAATTTTATTGTCGATAAAAATTGTCGACAGATGACTCTGCAGACAGTAAACATGTAAATAAAGAAATAATTGAAAATGACATCTCAATTTTTTGAAATCTTTTAAGAAATGAAAATCGCAGCACAATATTTTCGCTTGTGTAAAAGCCGAAAGGTGCCGTTCAATAGTTCCGACTTTCTCGTCCTTAACACTACATTTTTTCTCTCTCGCTCAAGTACTTTATGGTATTCGGATTCGGACCCTTAGTGATTTAGAATTTGCACTGAAAGCTTCTTATTGTTGTAGTAATACTTTTCCCCAAATCGGAGGAATTTCAACCCAAGAAAAATCCTTTCTCCAACAAATATACTATTTTCCAAATTTTCAAGCAAAATCTGCAGTTTAGCACTCTACTGCTCGTCCAGTCCCTGATTTTAAAACCGAAACAGTAATTCCTTATGAGGCTGCATATATTAATAATTTGCATGCAGGAAAAACATTAAAAGGGACTTGCAGCGCCATCTATAGACAATTGTTTGAACGAAAGCGGAAACTGTGGAAGGAAAAATTTATACCCTGTCACATGAATTTGCTGCAAGAATTCTCTTTTTAACTTTAACTGTTTCCTCGTTATTTTTTTGAAAGTTATCAGTCTATTTCAGGACACCCTGTATTTTCTAGCATGTGTTAATTTTAAAATAATTACTTCATATTTATTTGTACATCATAAATTAATTATTACTAAAAATTGATTCACTCTACAAATTTGCTGTTTGAAGTTTAAACAAAGTGAAATCCATATTTAATAAAAAAAAACATTATACGATGTATTTTAAAACAAATTTGATGGAATTAGGAAGAGGTGGTCACAAGTACGAAATTTCTTTTTTCAACACATTTACGGCTGAAACTGATGAACGGAATGAAACTAGATTTTATATTCAGACTTTGGAAGGCATTGAAAGTGTAATTCTACTCATAGAAAAAAATAGTTGTCGATGCAACATCTTATACACAAAGGCAAAGGCAGCATACTGAAAATGTAATGATAATGTTTACTAATAAAAAAAACTTCTGTAAATATATTATATGTTCATCATTTCTATGAGTGTATTTTTTTATCACTCTAGCGCTTATGAAATTTTACATATTCCATTTTCTGTGTTTTAGCTAATATATAAATTCAGCGTCTTTTTCTGATAGCTCCGAAATCACTTCTATAATTGACTTTTGTATCTATTTTTCTTTTTGATGTATTTTTTTGGCAGAATTTGTTTTCGAGTTTAATTTTTCAAAGCCTTTGACAATATATATGTAACTTATGGTTTCATACCATTCTTTAATTTTAGCACCAGTTGTTTCTACACAAAGAAAATCATTTTATGGCCAGACTGTGAATAATTTCATTTTCAAAATAAAATAATTAATGATTTTTTTTCAATGTCTCTGAGATAGTTACCATATTTATATTTGTTTTCCTAAGAATGAAATGCCTTAATAAAGTATATAAATAAAATCGAAGCAAGTATTTGATGTATATTATTCACTTGACAGTTTCAGTAAATACACTATGAATACTTAAAAGATATTAAAACGTTTTACTACAAACAGACAAACTCACATAAACATGCAAGTTATAATCGTTTTGTTCATGTAGATTTCGATTTATTAAATCAAGTCAGTGTAAAATGTTTCTTTTCAAAGCAATTTTTTCGCATATTTTGCGCAGAAACCTACATTTCAGTTCTGTTTAAAATGACTAATAGATTCACAGAACGATCGGAATTTATCTCTTTTCTTATCTTGGTATTTAGGCCAATGTGGTTTAAATTTTTGAATGAATGCCGATTGGATGGCAGATCAATAACTTGCGATCTTGGAGATAAACTTGACTATTATTTAAGTCTATATATTATTAACTTGAGCAGTTAATCTCATTGTAAGAAGAGATATTTTAGAAATATTTTAATAGACGCAGAATGCATGTGGGAGAAATGATCCGTGGGCTTGGCGACAAAGTTGGCTTCTATTTGGCGACTTGGAGATGAATTTGGTGATGAAAACGAAATTTTCAAAGCAGGGAGTTTGGCTAAATCTCTATTAGGAGACGACATATGAAATTTTTCTGGAAATTTCCATATCCTGCCACGAGAGGTATGTAAGCATACATTCGAGAATCGAATCGAATGTGTTCTTTATTTTTGTGTGTGTGTGTGTATGGTCACTAAAAAGCTTATTTCTCTGCAATTTCATTGATATTGCGCTGAGCTGTTACTTCACTAACGATTTGTTGTTTGTTTGTGTGTTGCTGATTTCTATTAGAATTGTTTTGATTGTGCTACGATTACTTGTGTTTAGGCCTTTTTGTGGAATAAAGTGATGTTAACCATCATAAAGCCTATTGGAATTCTCATCAAATATACGAGGATTATAGAAACCCTTTGAAAACAATACAGCAAAAATTAGATTACGCAACATTTAGTCTTTGATTAATTTCGTATATCCATGAATTTGGAGTAGCTAAATTGAACTAAATGGGATAAGAAATATCATCACTGCTTTTTAAAGAACGGATCAAGTATCCATATATTTTGTTACATGACGATATACTAAACTCCTGTTATTTAGAGGTGTATTCATAGTTATTTCGAGATGAAGGATTACTATTTATTGACGGATTGTTATTGTTTATGTTATCATGGCGTATAATAATGTCTTTTACTTTTTTCAAATGTTTAAAGAAAGTAAACTTTTATATATGATTCTTATTTGGTAATTAATGTTATCAATATGTTGTAGAAATGATTGCTATTTTTTTAAAATTTCTATTCAAAGATAATGTAATAACAAAATAATATAATAACAATTATAGTTACACTTTTAGAGAAATATTATTAATGCTATTTATATTGTTACAAAGATCTTGTGTTGTTTCCTTGAACAGTTAATCCCAGATACAAGAAGTGAGATTTAGAGATATTTTAAATGAATGATATCCATGACCTCGATTATCAGGGAAAACTGACAACAATTTGAAGATGAATTCAGTGACTTCCAGTGAATTCAGGGGTGAAAAATTGAGAGTTCTAGAAAATATAGGAATTTTGACGATATCAATGTTAGGGACCAATATTCCTACTCCTTCTCAAAAATTCTAACCTTGTCGCAGAGTATATATATGTATATGTATATATAGTACATACAGTAGTATGTATAGCAGTATAGTATATGCTGATGTTCTCATTTCTCCTTTGGAGTGTTGATAATGGAGAAAGCTTTCTGGTTGTACTCTAAGAATTTTATTGTGTTCGCCCAGCTTGGTTTGTTTCTAAAAGTATTGTTCTTTATGCCCTTCCTTTCTGCGTTTCTGTCATTCTTGCTCCGTATTTCCCAGAATATTCATAAAATAAAATGTCATCTTTTATTATTCATCAAGTCGAAATTCTATTATCGGACCTCCTCCCAGCGGAGTTCAGTAATAATGTCGAAAAATAATAAAAATAAGATGACTTTTTAAAAAAGGCTTTTATTAAGTTATACCATAAAATGTAATTAGATATTTTTAATAAAAATTATCCAAAATAAAAGCAAAGCCCTGTGTAATACTAATAGTATTACTCTTAGTAAAATGAAATTTTATTTTTATTTATTGTGCCTTTTCAAGTTTCGGTGAATGTCCAATAATTCTTTCGGTAATATTGATTGTGGTTTATTTTCTTTAAAATATTATTTGTAGCACATAATTTTTTTAGGATTTGGTCTTGAACTTCATAATTCTGATAATATTACAAATATTATGGATATATCAATTCACTGATAACTTATATCTGAAAATTAATTAAATATTCTATTGTCATCTAGAGTACACAACTGTATAGTAGTTTAAAATTCTAGTATAAAAGGAAGTGGAAGAAAAATTAGTTGATAAACTAATATAAAACTCTTACAGTGCATACATATTAAGACGAATAATATGAAGTAAATAATATCACTGGATTTCAATCTTAATCTGGAATAACATATTTTAACTAGATTATAACTATTATTTGATTGAAATATAATATAGAAGCTTCTTTTTTACAGGAAAATATTGTTTAAATTAAAGCTTTGACAAATATAACATCATAAATAAACCAAATGATAATTCTTTTATTTTTTGAATTGTTTGCAATCATGTTTATTTTTTATTTTCTAATCTCTTTTTCCCAAAATGTTCACAATTTCTTCAAGACTAAAAGTTTTATAATTCTTTTCTTAAAGATAATTAGCTAAATATCTAGCGAAATGAAAGTGATAGCATTAAAAATAAAACAACAATGGAATTTTTTATACCAATGCACTTTAACGAAGAGCCTTAGGGCAAACCGTCATTACCTTTACAAAAGTAATCCGATTACTACCGGATAGGAATTTCATTGTCTAAAGCAATGCCCACTATTGGAAGTCGTTTCAAAATCCAATTTCATGAAAGCTTTTAGTTCCTCTTAACTTAAGAGCATCTAGTCATTACTTTTAGGAAATATATATAAAAAATCATTACACGATATCGTCAGATAATTCAGGACAAGAAAATATTATATTTATTGAATACATTTTCATTTAAGAAAAGCAGTTAAATGTCATTACTGTAATGGCCGCCGATAATAGAAAAGGAAGATGAGAAGACTTTTGTTCGGAAATTTCGCAGATGTCTTCTATTTATTGAATCGTCCGTGATGGAATATCTGTAATGAGATGCCCTGGAAGACAATCGTCTTGGCCATCTGTTAGAGTCAGTTGGTTCGATTAACCAGAAGAAGAGCCAAAAGTTTCAGTAGTCATTGGAAATCATTTGGTGATTCTTTTCTAGATTTTTCTTGAAAGTAATGGACCGAGATTTGGGAATATTTCTTGTATTAGCTTTGTACTTTAATGCATTTAAATTGTTAGTGTTTTCATTTGGAGATTTAATATATTTTGCGGATTTAAAAAAGTAGTTCAAACTTCAGTTGAATTGAGTTGTTTGTGTTTTAAGGTGCAAAGGCCATCTTTGGCTTAGCTGCGCCACACTCATGGTATTAAAATATTTATATCATATTATAACGAAATCGAATTAAAGAATATCAATGAAATCCAAATATCGAAAAACGCAAAAATTACTCAAATGAAAAAAAAATGATTATGCAATATTTGGTAGAATAATAAATGCATACATTCTTTATAAAAACTAAAATGGTTAATCTGAAGAGAAGAAATAATCCTAATTATGGTGAAACATCCGGAAAAATATTAGAGGTCATGAGGAAAATCGTGGACACTTTGTAAATAAGTGCACAACACAAGTAGAAGATTTGAAAATGGAGCAAAGTGGTGCAGGTTATCCTAGGAGCAGATGATTGTGGTTGAATCAGGTATGCCAATACTTAAAATGGAGTCAAATAGCTTGCTGGGTAATGCAACTCAGGGATCTATTATAGATTTAATAATAGGAAAAGTCTAATTGTTAGGAATCATTTACTCACGAATTTCGCAGTTCTAGGTCTATTGTATCATCTACAATGTCTTCCACTCAATGACATCAGATCACGAACATTTTATTGAGAGCAAGACTAAAATATAACATGACAAATAAACTTTTTTTCTTCGAAAGAATGCAGATTAATAGTTCCTGTCTCTGTTGAGAAATACTCTCTTTAGATCTTAAAGCATTTGATCATCATTAGTGAACAGACATTGCATCGAATTTTATTTCAACTTGTTAAATACATGAACATGATAAGGGGTCAGATCGAGATTGTACTAGGATATTGTTAGATCGATGCCAATGATGAACCTCTGGGCAAACTTGCAATTACTTTATAAAAGTGATCCGAATCATCTTGGATAGAAATTTCCTTGTCTTAAAACAATATTCAGTATTGAAAGTGTTAAATTCCAAATTCTGGAAAGTTTTTATTTCCTTTTTTTCTAAATGCTACTTTTAGAGATCATAAAAAAAATTAATCCGAGACTCTCTTGATGGGAACCCTCTCTTTCGATTATAAAACATTTGTATAAATTATCTCATCGTTATCGTTAATCGGTCTACAGTCACGTGCAACTGATAACTGATAAAATGCAAAGACATAGACAAATGGAATTTGTGTAAGATCTAGTTACAGAAAGTTTTGAAAATTTCAGTTTCAATCGGTTGAAAAGAAATACTCGGATTGCATACTCGGTGTTTTTCATTATTTTGGTAGTACAAAGAAAATATGAGCACTCGTTGCATTCATAGCTTGACTCCAGTTATTTTTTGGCTCCTTTTTATGCTGAGAAGAACGGAAATAACACCTTTATTAGGGAATGTGCGAGGACTTTTGGATTTTTCAGGGGGATTAAAACTCAAAAAGTTGATACAGATAATCACTTATATAAATCAAATACAAATGGTTTTATTCATAATGTTTATATACATCTTATATATTTATATACTGTTAAGGATTTTAAATCGCTGGGTTCACTTGATAGTGGGTGTATGATGTGAGAACACAATCAGCAGGCCTCAGTAGAACACAACGACATTTATTTACACGAAGAACGCGAATACAGAAAGACGACGAGCACACAGACAACTATTTACAGCTGAGACGAACACACTACAGAAAACAGTAGCCTACAAGTAGTAATTGTCCACAGCACACGAAGTGGCTAGACGGAATCCAGCAGGAGAGGGGATCCTAGGAGATTTTCCCCACCGTCTCTCCGAAACGGTTGAACTTCTCTCTTTAGCTGCCGACCCACTACTTGTCCCAAATGGCTATTATGCAAAAAGGTACGACGCTGCTTCCATAGTAGAAACACCCAGCAATAACTTCTACTACGCTGGCAATCCGCCGTTGCTTCGCTATCCTCTCGAAGACTCCAACTACAATTCACGACTACCACTCAGTGCAGGCCTTTTATGGTTCCTAGAAGTCGGAGCTTCTAGATCAATCAGGCGTATCTCGGTTCCTAATGAACGGATCGAAAAAATTCTCGAAGCTTCGAGCATTATTCATTTTGTTGCCAAAGTCGCCAAATTCATCGAGAAATGATCGACTAGTTTGTCGCCAAGCTCTGAGATTCCTGGCTCGGCATCCGGCAGCATCCAATATGGATGTCTGTAAAACGGTCTTTCTTATAATGGCACTATTTGTGCTGGAAAGCAAAATTATATGTTTGTAACAAACAACATTCTGAAACAATCTTAAGGCTTATTTCATTAAACACAATTTCGTTACATTTTGTTAAACTTTATGTTATTGTTGAAGTGTAAATAGGAAGGAAGTTATTTTTCTTAATTTCTGCTGAATTATATCTTCTAGAAAAATATTAAAGAATGTTTATCGGACAGAAATAATACATTCTTCAGAAGAGAAGGAAAAAAGATTGATTTCTTGAATTTTAGGCTTAATTTAAATCAATTAACGAGTACACTAGATTTTATGAAAAATTAAATAAAAATTATCAGCCAGAGTTCTTATTAGCAAACATTTTATTATAACTTCAAGATTCAAGTTTGCGAAAATTGAATATTGAGCCGATTTTTCTTTGGCTTCTTGATGTGCTACAGTTTTGAAATTTTGTAAATCTGTTTGCTCTTGATCGCAAAATAACATTTTATTATTTTCAACGTAATTATAAATTAATATTTAAATTTTATTGAATTT
>JAPMOR010124748.1:0-14870 GCA_026543865.1 Argiope aurantia | reverse complement strand
GTTTTTAATGTGGTTATTCTTTCTGTTACAGGAAGTTTTCAACGAAGGTAGTTCATTCTGCAACAAGAGAGTGCTCCACTATATTGGCATAACAATGCACGCGTCAATATCTAAAAGACATCTGCTGCATCGTTGGATTGGCCGAGTTGTGTCAAATGATATTATATTGATTTCTTGACTGCCGAGATCCCAAGATTTATTTTCTTATTGGTCTTATTTTCTTATTAGGTATTTTTTCTTATTCTGTACTTCTACTTCCTTAAGATTTGCAGCTCTGTAACAGCGAACAACCGACATGTTGGACTCATTAACAAAGAACGCTCGGTGCCGAATGTACTACTACATAGACATTTGTGGTGTCACTGGAAGGATATACATGGAAAGAATTTGGAATCTTGGATAACAGTAGTTACACGTTATAGTTGTTTTATCAAAATAAATTTATTGTAATATTCACATGTATACTTTATTTTAGTCCAATTAAATATAAATCAGGCTGTATTTTGGAAGTCTTTGTTTCGGTCGATTGATACATGAAACTAAATTGTAGCCACAAAATAAAACACTGAATTTCATTCATTAAAAAAATTTTGCTTATAATTTATTATTTTTACATACATTAGAAAATGCAGATCGATAGATGATCAGATATATTTGATTCCAAATTTGAAATAAATATACAATTTAAATATCAAATTTAATTAACTAAATTTATTTAGCTTTGTACATTTTGTAGTCACGTCCTTCTTTACGTTTTTTGAACGGAATTCGTTCAAAAGTTGATAAAATAAAACCTTACAAATATGGTGTAAACACTATACATCAAATTCCATCAGTCTAGCTTAAAGCATTTATGATTTGTTTTCATAGACTGCCAGATACAATTCCATAAATATAGTTTTTTGGACTCAGCGATTTTTTAAATGTTAAGATTATCCAAATCTGGAATTCGAATTTTTTGACAGTTACAATATTTTAACTTTTCATTGCTTCCTATGCAAATAAATAATTAAATATATTTCTTGTTACTATCCTTAAATATGAAAAATACATGAAATTGTTACGAAAAGACAATTTCGTAAGGGAAACAGCCGCGTTTCGCTTTTAGAAATCGGAATTTCTTTAAAAAGATATATTATTGAACAGCTCTTGTTCTGATAAATATTTTTTCAGCTTTTATTATCTGAATAAATATATTTTTGATTCAAATATTGCAGTAAGGCATACAAGAGGCTTTCTTTTCATTTATTTAAACATTTGTATTGTTTCACACGTGTTGTCAGATTCACAAAAAAAGTTTATGATTTTTTTTTTTAATTTCATGCTCCAATCTTAGCAAGATTTTATGAAATGCGTTCTACTGGCACAAATAAGATAAAGTTTGAACGACAGATACTCAGATGATCCACTTTATATTTATTAATTAAAAAAAATTGTACAAAATTCATTAATAGATGGCTCATTATCACAAATGACATTTATTTGCATATATTGAAAATGTGAAACATAATTTGCTTTACAGCCCATGTCTATTAGCATTTTCCTTTGGATAAAAAGAAGGCAGATTCTGCACGAACATTAGTTTCTTCTCTGTTCATCATGCCTACGTTGCAAGAAAAAGCGACACTGCTGAAATTGTTTTACCAGAACCAACAAAACTCCGTTGCATCTCTTAAGGAATTCGTACGAAGCAGAAACTAAGAGGTCAAATATCACCAGGTTTCCTACACAAGATGATGCAGAAACTTGAAGAAACTGGACAACTTGGCATTCTTCCAGGTAGAGGACGAATAAAATATCGTCTTCCAGCATCGAAAATGTTGCGACCGCGCTCGTTGAAGCCTGCAGTCAGTCGCCGCATAGTAGTGTGAGTTTGCCAGTTGTGAATATGCCGTATTCAACTGTACGAAAAATCTTACGGCATATTTTGCATTTTTATCCATGCAAAATCAGGCCTGTACACCTATTGCAGGAGGTCCGTAAAACATTTGCACTTCAGTTAATTCCTCGATTGGTGGTTGACACAACTTGGTCATGGAACATTCTGTGGAGTGATAAGGCCCAGTTTTACTTCAATGGGCAAGTTAACACCAACTGTCGAATTTGGGCAGAAGAAAACCTTCATGTTATCCAGGAACAACCCTTGCATCCTGAGAATTGACAATATGGTGTAGTGTTACAGCTACATTTACCATTGTACTGTATTTCTTCGAAGAAATAACTTCAAATGGAATCCATCCTTTTCCGTCACTTAACAACTGTATCATGATATGCTGAGGGATTTTGTAATCCCAACTCCTCAACAGCCTGGAGCCTTCAAGACATCATTTTCATGCAGGATGGGGCATCATCTCATATTGATCATTGTAGTAAGTGGGTGTTAGTATAGCCTTTCACAGAAGCACGAGATATCAGCCGTCATTCCCTAAAAGCATGATCTTCTCGCTCGCTAGACATCAACCCTTGCGACTTTTGGTTGTGGGATTATTTGAATGACAATATCTATCGCGAAAGACCATATTTCTACCAGATCTGAAGGACAACATTCAGGCACCATATTTTTAATATTCCGGTAGACTCGCTCAGGTCTCTATAGAAAATATGATTTTCTGATTAGAGAATGTTGTTAAAAAGGAAGGAGGACATATTGAGAAATTTTAATTTTACTTCATATAACAATTATAAACTATATTAAATAGTTTTATGAGTATTTCAACCCCAAACGGTGAATTTTTTTACTAATTGTTTTTTATATAATTAATGTAAAGCTCTTTATATCAATAATCTGTAGTTCAAATTTTATCTTATTTGAATCAATAGAACACATTTTAAAGCCCTCTGAAGTGGATAAGTTATTCCTTGCTAACCCTGTATATTTATCAATTTTTTATTCATTAAAAAATACAATTTCTTTTGCAAAAAATTGAAATTTTATCGATAGATATATAATATTTACCACTAGTTTTTTAAACACAATTGCGAGTGGTAATTAAAAAAAAGAATTAATAGTGCAAAACTAAAAAGCATCAGAACTGTACACTTTATATGATTATTTGTAATAATTCTTCAAATATGTATAAAATCTGGGAAATTTCCTTTATTGAGAAATTTCTCTTCTAAGGATGTACATTATTTTTAACTGTATTTATCCATACACTCGTCAGAAAAAAGGAGATTTATAATATCGAAATTACTTATCGCTAATTTTAAGATCAGATAATTTTTATTCCAAATAGAATTTTATTTTTCATCTAATCTATACTTATAATAAAGACCAATGTGTGTGTGTGTGTGTGGCTGTTGGCACTCTACAGACCAGACCATTCAACCTACAGCTACCAAATTTGGCACGTGTATACCTTGGAGGCCGGGAATGTGCACCTGGGGGTTATTTTTTCGAATTTTTAACTAGAATTTTATTTATTTAAAAATTAAGCGAAATTTTGACATGTTTCTGCTATAACTGCCGAAAATATTACCGCACAAAAAAGATTTTTACATGAAGTTAAAGATAAAAAATTTATCTTTTAAATGATACTACTGTTTTAATCTTAAAATTAAATTTCTATTTTTAATGAATTTTTAAATAAATATTTTAACTATGTTTTTCAATTTTTTTTGTCAAAAATAAAAATGAGGATTAGGCACGTTTCGCATTCATGAGAAAAAAATAGCTTTTCTCAAAGTGTTGCCATCACATTGATTAAAGCTCTAACTGAAAATAAATTAAATCTTTTTGGAAATGAAATCTGCAAAATTATAATTTTCGGCAAGTGTCTGTAAGAAATGAAACAAATATGAAATATTATTTTTTCTAAAAAATAAATTCAAGAATAATTATTTTATGATCTTTTACACTCTCTATACAGGGTGTTTATTTAGTCCCCGATCCATTTTGATATTTAATGACTCATAAAATAATGAAGATGTAAACAAACTTATGGCATTTATTCATGGAATAACTCATATATTTTCCTTTTCAGGTTTGAATATTTTTACTTTTGTAAATATCGTCTGCGCGTGTTTTTAATTTCAGATAATTTCATTTTCCAGTCTAAATATCTGTACTTTTCTAAATATAATCTGCTTATTAATTGCATTTTTCTCTCTTTTGTTTTTGGCAATTATTGAAATGTTATGTTTACTTTTGATGTGTTTCTTCTATGTAGTACTTTTGTATGTGATGTTTTATTCGATCGGATATTAAGGAGAATGCATACACCACAAGAGAAAGCACAGATTTTATGGTGGTCATAGAGTTAATTTCCAATCAACTAAATCACTGACTTTTAAGAGTTAATTTCAAATCACTTAAACTGACTGATTTATGAAGATTTGAATATCACTATTCAATAAGAAAAGGATAATTTTAGATTTTTCATCGATCGTTTCAAAGAAAATACGCCAATAAGCGCGCAGGTTTCTCAAGATTAATTGGCCTAAGATTATGAAAATGGTGAGTTTTTCTAAATTTTTAACATTTAAAACTTCATAAATAAGTCTTAGTTGATCGTGGAAAATAGAAACATTCATTCATTTATTTAAAATTTGGTGTGTCCAGAATATTTATCAGAATATGATACCTTACTGCATTAAATTTAGACTTCATAATTTTTGAAATATGTTTATAAGCAGGAACAAAATATTATTATTGATTTCATTTCAATCCTTTTGAAAGCAAAACTAAAAACTGAATTTTATACTGAATCTCAGAAATTTTTGTTCAATTATTGTTTGAGATATTACATAAACTATGAAAAATATTTTGTAGTTAACATAAATACCGAGCGATTCTGTTTGCAATACTCATATTCAATAATAATAATAATTAATAAATAACAATAAAGATGATAAATAAAATAAAACGCTTGGTTTTATTAAAAAATATCTTAATATTAATTGCAATTTCGTCATTTACATTTTTAATTAAATTTGAAGTTTTACCGGAAATGACAACAAATTAGCAAAATATATATAGTGAACGAAACGATCTGAACAATATAAGTTTGGTATGACTACCAAAATTTGAAGATTAAAAATGTTTTGTTTGAGAATCCTTTAAGAGACCAGTTACTTAAAATATTTAATTGAAAATTGTAGCGAGCGGTAATACTGGCGAACCGGCTGGTCGCCAAAGGCGGCTAGTAATAAATATTTTTAATCAAGTGACATGAAAATAGTAGAATATATAGAATTTTTCTTTAGAAGGAAGAATAATCAAACTGCAGAATTGCAATTTTTAACAAATCATATAGGTTTAATTGCGTTTTTTCTTTGTTAAGATTTAATTATTAAAGCCAATATGTGCAATTAATATATATTAATAAAATTTAAAAAAACAGTAGTTTAATTTTCGTATATTCAAAGACGAATTTTCGAGGAATTATTATATGTTAATATATTTAAAAAGCATCTAAATTTTTTTGAAAACAAAAAAGGTTAATTTATTATGAATATTTTTGTATCGAATATCCTTTTGTTCAGTAATTTTATTTTCATTTGAGACATATATTATATTCCCTTTATTTTATTAATAAGAATTGAGAACTCAATTTTAAATTAATACTAGAATATACAAACGGCCTGGGAGATCCTCCTATTCCATTTAACTATAAAATTTTCGAAATTATTTTGTCTTTTGCTTTAGTAAAATTTGATGGAAAAGAAGATTTATAATAAAGTGAATTTGAAAGATTGTATTTGAAAAACTATTTATGCGGAAAATGTGTCGCAGGGCAAAAGGGTAAGATATTATCTGAAAATCGAAGGCTCGGTGAGGTATCAGCATATCAAAAAGAGTGACATCTGTTAGAAACATAAAAAGATTTTTTAAAGAATCATTGTGAAAAGTTGCAAGATATCAGTTGAACGGATGAATCTGAAAATGTCTGAAAATCTGATAACTAAATTCCATTCTTGTAGGTAGTTTCAGCATTTCAAATGAGTAAATGATATTTTGATTGTCAGTTGAAAGTGACATTAAATTTCGCAAAATAATTAGAATAATTCAAACTATTCGCTTCATATTTATTAAGCTTAAAATAATAGTTTTTTTCTAAAATAATTGTTGAATAATGTAAAAAATGGAACATAGTCTAATTTCAATTTAATTGATTTAATTATTAAAATTTAGGATTGGACGAATGAACTAAATATGAAGTATTTCATTTATAGAAAGAATTTTTTTAGTGCCTAACCAGATAATTTTCTAGATCGAACGATTATTAAAGTGATAATGTAGTAATTTTTATCTGCATTTAACATTTTTTATGTATGTTGTCATTTAGCATGTTAATAAAATTTATCTGTTTCCACATTCTTTAAAATATTTTGTTCAAATTTAAAAGATTATAATATCTGTACTTTTTTGTTATCGAAAAAATCATAGCCTGTTAGTTACGAAAGAAGAAAGTTGACTTACAGCAAAGGTCCGTTTCTGCAAAATCTTGCCAAAATCACTTGAGATAATGGAGGATCTGTCGGCCTGTTATCAACACATAGCTGATTAAATAGAAATTAATAGGAATGACTGGATATTCCTTATGTCACAGTCATTAATTTCGTCTTTTATTATAAATACATAGCCGCGATATAATTATATTGCAATTTGAGCATTCTCTGAATAGTAGTAATATAGTAAAAAAATAGTAGTAGAAATATAGTAGTAGAAAATAATAGTAGTAAAAAAATAGTAGTAATATGTTGGACAACCAACAGTAACTTAAACTTTTGATTAAAAATTGCTCAATATGTGTTTCAGTTTAATTTAAGTTTAATTTAAGAATTTCTCGAAATTCTTTTTGGTATTTTCCATATGATTATAATTTTTGAAGGAAAAATAAAATGTACTTATTAGTAAAAGTATTATTTAGAATTTTATTATTGAAAATATTATTTAAAACATTATAGGAAGTAGAAATTTTATACAATTTTGAAAGCTTAAGAAAATACCCCACATTATTTGAGTGGTATTTTCACATTATTATATATATATGTATGTATCATTTACTCTTTGAGACTGATAATATTTTTTTCTTTTTCAATTTAAAGAAAATATATATGAATATTTTGTAAATCAAAGATTTTTTTCATTTTGTGAATAATACAATAATAAAACCAATCTGAAAAACTGTGCTACTGTGCTTCTTCAAAAGAAATAAAGTAGCATCAACATTTTTTTAGAAAACCGCAGAAATAAAACGCAATCAGTCATAAATATTCATCACTAATATATATTCACTCCCACAATGGACTTATTCAAATACTGCTGAAGATTATACAGAATAAGGGAGAAAATTAAATCTTTTAGATAATGGAAATAAAGAAAGATTTGAATCTAAAGTTTCAGTTTAAATTTATGGAAATTTATTTTAAAAGAACAAAAATGATTTTATTTGAAATAGAAAAAAAAACTATTTTTATTTCGTTTTTCCTATAGAAAAAGCTTTCAAACAAAAGCAAGAGAGACAAATTCCATGGATATTTTATATTTTTTATTAGTTTCAAGTTTATTCAAAACATAATTTAATTAATTTTATTTCGTTTTTTTCTTTTAATAAATATAGAGGTTGATTAAGATATTTTTCTGATATCTTTTCGAATTTTTAATAATAGTTTATAGTAGTCCAAACGAGGATGAAGTGGTAATTCATGCACATTCATGGTAACGAGTGCAATATTTTACTGTAAATTTTGCAGGTATAATCACTGATATAATCTATTTTCTCTTGTTTACCATTTTATATCAGGTAATAATAGCCTATGAATACCCCCTTACAAGTCTGAATAAATATGTGAGCACTGAGAGTTCTTTACTTTTTTTAAATAAAATTATTTAATTTATTTTTCTGTAATACTTTTCAAAAATTAGTATCAGAATTTTTAAAATGTATTAATCTTTAAAGAATGCACATTAACTAGTAATAATTCAATTATTTTGTTGGTCTATTTCTAAACACCTTTTTACGGCTTTACTCATTAATAAGAATGAAAACATTATCCTTTCCTTATGTTTGAAACTACTAAACGCAAACTTTACAAATAAATCATCACACATAGGACTGAAAGTTATGAAATAAATAGTCTATAATATATATTTTTTATATTGTACTGTTTCAGAAATCTTATATTATATTTCTTAGACATGCTTATATCAGTTTGCACGATATTAAAATCTGAATTATAAAATCTTACGACTGCATTACCTTATCTTCATATCCATTAAGGCACAATAAAGCCTTCTGCAATCTTCTCAATTTTTACTTCTAGAATATCTTTATCGCAAGTACTTTCTTTTAATACTTAAATATTTCTTTTATATCTGCCTTATCCATTCCTCAGAGGCCTGGTAGCAATATTTCTTCTGCATCAACTTTCATTTAATGGTAGTCTTAACAAAACTTCGAATGATTACGAAGTTAGCAAAGAAAAGTAAAAGAAAGCTGGAAGCTATCAGGTTTGTGATGTGGACCAAGTAACGTAGGTATACCTACACCCATCTCAATTACCTAATACTCAAGTTTCTTTTTTTATGAGTACATGACTCTTGAGCTGGGAAAACCGAACCAACCAACCAACCTAGAATTATTGGTTTGCTTGAACACAAAGTAATGCGTTACTCAAGTGGAATAACTGAAAGTTAATACAGTGAAGAATAGATGACAATTTTTATTCTCAGTTTTCTCTGATGTTACAGATTTGCAGCTTTATTTAAGTCACTTGAGGAATACATTTCTAGTTTCCAGTAATTTTTAAGAGACATTTACAAAATTGATCAACATTTTTCATAGTTGGCAAAAAAAGTGGAAGTCTAGCACATGATTTTAGAGGATATATTCTTCAAATTTTAGAAATTATTAATGGAAAATGCAAGGTAGCATTTTTCAATAGGCATGAAAATTTATTAATTTGAGTATTATTTTTTTGTACATTTCTCTTAAAATTGATTCAAATGTTTATTCAAACTAGTACATATTTAATTATTTCTCATTTTATTTAAATTAAGAGCTAAAATTGCTATTTTAGAAGCAAAGAATTCTTAGAAAAATTCCAATGTTTGACTAGATACAATGTAGCAGTATTAAAAATTAAATAAAAAAAATAATCACCTTATTCAAAAAGTCTCTAATCTAAATTAATTATTAAAGAAAGAAATCACGCAATTAACTTCGAAACAAATAGAAGATTAGGTGACATTTAAAAACAATAAGGATAATATATGCATTCATAAAAAAAATAATTCTTTCATGATAGGAGATATCACCTTTAATGCATATATTATTTAATAACTATTTACTAAGGAAAATTTTGAAATCCATTATTCTAAAGCATTATTTTAAATATATAAGGTTTGAAAAAAAATTAATTATGTTTCAGATAAATGTTTTCTCAAAACTTTCAAGTCAATAAGTGAAATATTCTCAATATGTTGATTATGGCGCTTAATATTAATGAAAATCACGAAGCATTCTCTAAAACAAAATGAAACCAATTTTGAAACAAATATTTTTTTTCCTTTTAAATAATTTCTTTTCTTTAATATCTCTAAAAAATTTTAAGCACATTTTTTCATGCTTCTTTTTTTAATTTTCTTTTCGTTTTTATAAGAGAACTCTAAATAATATGACTATTTCCCAAGTCTGTATTAAATATTTTTTTCGCATTGAAAATGATAATGAATCTTATGAGTTAGCTTACTTGCGAGCAAAAACTGAAAGCATCGCGTAAAACGTTAAAATTTAAAAATTTAAAAAATGTTAAGATTTTAATAACTTTTATTTTAAAATTATAATAACTCCTTCAGAAAGTAAAATTTTATAAATTGTTTTTTCATAAAGTCATTCATATAAAAATGATAATGTGTAATGCTTTCATCAATAGTTTCTCATCTTATTTCAGATAGGCCCTTTATCAATACTAAAAAACCCTAAATGTTCATTCAATGGAACTACTGAGAGCGTTTGAAACCTCTAGGTATCAACTTGAAATCCCTCCCTCTTAGATTAAGTTTGATTGTATACCCAAAGAGAATACTTTTCCTTTATATTGACTCTTCCCCCGAGGGGGCGCCTTGTAATTAAAGATGTGAAGCTTCCGGCATGGTGGTTGGTTCTCGCCACCCCTATGCATACACGAAAATATGGGGGTCTGAAGGGATGAAGGGATGTACTTCCTTAGGGAAGGATTATACCGTGGCCGGGGATGGTCTTTAGGACTCAACCATACATCCCGCCAATATTGCTCTCACGGCGTTATTCAGGTTTATTCTCGGGCCCCGCGGTTGTGTCAGATGAAGTTGGACGATAGTGAGGACTCAGCAGTTTAGGATATTGAGAACTCTGAAGTGATATTTGAGTATATGTTTGCTAAATAGGCATTAGTAAAGCAGGGTCCTCATTTCCGTTTCAGACTCTTAAATACATTGGTTGTCATTGAAGTTTTCGTTTGGGGTAGACAACTTTTCTTATCTTTGAAAGAGAATATTAGGCATTCTAATATCTGAGGTAAATGAATTCAAAAAAGTATATGAACGAGAGAATGAAGTTCACTTGTGAGCTATTAAGAAATTAAAATTTGAAAACTTTCTTTCAATTTAATATGCTATATATAGAGAAATTTTATGCCAATTTACCGCATTCTTATTTTTCTTTTTTTGATCAACAAATTGATTTGAATGATGAGAGCATATTAAAATGTTATTGCTAACAAAAGAAGTTCAAACAAATTTTTACTGCGAAATAAATAAACTATTTTTTTGTTTTACAGAATATAAAAACATGTGAAAAATATTTTACCTTGAAGAATTATACTTCTCTATGTTCAGTTTTAGTTTAGTTACATTAACGTCCCGTTTGAAGCAACACTTGGGCTATTTCGGGACGGGCCTCGTAATTTTGAACCGCGGTCAGATGACGAGGACGACACCTGAGCTGGCACCCCCTCTCCACACCACACCAGCGGGAGGACGTTTGGTCAAGACGGATTTAACATGCAACAGACCCCCTTACACGACGGTTCTTCGGTGGAATCAGGTCTCGAACCTGAAAACCCTCCGGTTCCGAAGCCGAGATCTTACCATCAGGCCACCGCGGCCTTTCTTCTCAATGTGAAATGATTTATTATGAAATTCTCTATGTGAAATGATTTATTATGAAATTCTATATTAAGGTTTTTACAATTATTTCGTTTCAAAGAAACCTAAATATTTCTTTTGTTTTCTGCATTACCCTAATAAATATATTCGGAAAAAATCAGAATTCTATGTCAGTGATCTTTTTTACTATAAATAATTGAATTTTTCAGATAAAAATCGGTATGCAATTTCCATCACAAAATAATTCGCGGAGAAATTGAAAATATTGTGATGGAAATTCAATTTCTTTATTTATTGGTTAACTATTTGCCGATATTTTTTGTTTGTATGCGAATTCTAAGAAATCATAAAATTCCACCGTGAAGGAAATTGCTTTCTATAAATATAGCCTTCAAAGAATATATATTCTAAATTATCCAAACTGTATTAAATGTTCTATTTTGAATAAATAATATTGTCTTTTTATGAATACTTTTTTTAAAACTCGTATTTTCATAAAATTCTGAAGATGTTTTCTGTAATTATTTTTTTAACAAAAAAATTATTGATAAACACACTTTAATAGAAAACTCTCAATAAATTATAATCTTAATCACCTGTATTATATGTTATAATTTCATTATGAAATTATAACATATAGTACCGGTATTATATGATAAATATTGCTTGATTTACATTAAGATTATAATTTTTGGTTTTTACTATAGTAATGAAAACTATTTGAAACCTACCTTTTTTATTTCATAACTTTCTACCTTTTAGTCTTAGACAAATTTCATTGTGTCCGCAAATGTATTAGAATCCAAAAATAAACATTTTTCAAATTAATTTCTGGAAACGGCACTATTATGAAATTAATAAATACATTAATTGTTAATTAAGAGTTTTAAAAATACTGCATTATCATCTGGGACCAGGAATTATAAACAATTTCAAACCCATAGTCGATAAGCAAGTGAATGGAAATTGATTATACAGTATCTTAAATTGTCTTTATTATAAAACTAGCCGCCTTTGGTGACCAGCCGGTTCGCCAGTATTACCGCTCGCTACAATTTTCAATTAAATATTTTAAGTAACTGGTCTCTTAAAGGATTCTCAAACAAAACATTTTTAATCTTCAAATCTTGATAGCCATACCAAACTTATACTGTTTAGATCGTTTCGTTCAATTTACTATATATATTTTGCTAATTTGTTGTCATTTCCGGCAAAACTTCAACTTTAATTTAAAATGTAAATGATGAAATTGCAATTAATATTAAGATATTTTTTAATAAAACCAAGCGTTTTATTTTATTTATCATCATTATTGTTATTTATTAATTATTATTATTATTGAATGTGAGTATTGCAAACAGAATCGCTCGGTATTTATGTTAACTACAAAATATTTTTCATCATTTATGTAATATCTCAAATAATAATTCAACAAAAATTTCTGAGATTCAGCATAAAATTCAGTTTTTAGTTTTGCTTTCAAAAGGATTGAAATGAAATCAATAATAATATTTTGTTCCGGCCTATAAATATATTTCAAAAATTATGAAGTCTAAATTTAATACAGTAAGGTATCATATTCTGAGAAATATTCTGGACACACCAAATTTTAAATAAATGAATGAATGTTTCTATTTTCCACGATCAAGTAAGACTTATTTATGAAGTTTTAAATGTTAAAAATCTAGAAAATCTCAACATTTTCATAATCTTAGGCCAATTAATCTTGAGAAACCTGCGCGCGCCGATTGGCGTATTTTCTTTGAAACGATCGATGGAAAATCTAAAATTATCCTTTTTTTATTGAATAGTGATATTCAAATTTTCATAAATCAGTCAGTTTAAGTGATTGGAAATTAACTCTTAAAAGTCACTGATTTAGTTGATTGGAAATTAACTCTATGACCACCATAAAATTTGCGCTTTCTCTTGCGGTGTATACATTCTCCTTAATATCCGCTCAAACAAAACATCACATACAAAAGTACTACATAGAACAAACACATCGAAAGTAAACATAACATTTCAATAGTTGCCAAAAACAAAAGAGAGAAAAATGCAATTAATAAGCAGACGATATTTAGAAAGTACAGATATTTAGAATGGAATATGAAATTATCTGAAATTAAAAACACGCGCAGACGATATTTACAAAAGCAAGAATATTCAAACCTGAAAAGGAAAATATATGAGTTATTCCATCAATAAATGCCATAAGTTTGTTTATATCTTCATTATTTTATGAGTCATTAAACATCAAAATGGGTCCGGGACTAAATAAACACCCTGTATAGTTTAAAAGATTTTAGTGTAAAAGATCATAAAAATCATTTATAGTGTAAAAGATCATAAAATAATTTTTCTTGAATTTATTTTTTAGAAAAAATAATATTTCGTATTTGTTTAATTTCCTACGGACACGTGCCGAAAATTATATTTTTGCAGATTTCATTTCCAAAAAGATTTAATTTATTTTTAATTGGGGCTTTAATCATTGTGATGGCGACACTTTGAAAAAAACTAATTTTTTCACATGAATGCGAAACGTGCTTAATCTTAATTTTTATTTTTGACAGAAAAAATTATTGAAAAACATAGTTAAAATATTTATTTAAATATTCATTAAAAATAGAAATTTAATTTTAAGATTAAAACATTAGTATCATTTAAGAGATAAATTTTTGATCTTTAACTTCATGTAAAATTCTTTTTTGTGCTGTAATATTTTCGGAAGTTATAGCAGAAACACGTCAAAATTTCGCTTAATTTTTAAATAAATAAAATTCTATTTAAAAATTCGAAAAACTAACCCCAAGATGCACATTCCCGTCCTCCAAGGTATACACGTGCCAAATTTGGTAGCTGTAGGTTGAATGGTCTGGCCTGTAGAGCGCCAACACACACACACACACACATATTGAGCTTTATTATAAGTATAGATAAGTTTGCTGACTTGAAATATGCAAAATTATGTGCAAACGCTTTAAAAAATGCTTCCATTTGATTTTGAAAAAGGATGTTATCATTTATCAATGCTCTCTCAGCTAAAATAATGTATTATGTTCTTTAGCATTCTTTAAAGGATTCCAAATTTAATTTGCTAGACACTTGTAATTTTCTATTATCCAACTTTTCACTTTCAACTTAAACTGATTAATAGCAGGAATATCTGTATGATAAAGAGTAACAATAAATGATTTATATTTAAAGAAAAATATAACTTATCATTAAATATTAATGCTAAAACATTGAATATTGTTGCCTTGTTATTGTTATTTGAATATTATTGTACAAACCTCAGGCAATCATCATTTCAGATGCTGGATTCTAATATCAATACAGTGAAAAAGTATTTCCAAACTTTTTTTATAAGGAGAATATACATCACATGAAAATATTTTTGAATAAACAAATTAGAATTATTCAATCAAAAACCATGTTCCCTAATATACAGGTAGTTCTCAAAATAATGGAAACACCTTAGATTTATAAAGAATCCTTTATTAGTAGGGTGTAGAACAGCCTTTGGCATGTAATTCAGAATGGATTTGCTTAGGAATCGATTTATACAAGTGTTGAATAGTGTTTAGTGGAATATTGTGCCATTCTTCCTGAAGATATTGTGAAAATTCTGGGTGAGATGCCGGTGAAGGATATCGATTCTGTATTGAACGCTCTAAAATAGACCAGAATGGTTCAATTATATTGAGGTCGGGTGACTGTGCTGGCCGAGGCAGATGTTTAGCTTCAATCTATTGTTCATCAAACCATTATTGGA
>JAPMOR010124742.1:0-10323 GCA_026543865.1 Argiope aurantia | reverse complement strand
TAAAAGAAGCGTTATTGCTTTCTTTCGTCTAAAAAGTGGTATAAAACAAAACCCTTCTAATTTAGTTTGTCAAAAGATTTGTTCAAAATTTGGCAGAAAACTTAAAAAAAGATATTATTTATTTTCTAAAATAAGAAATGAGAATTAACATGAAAATTTTCTTCGATTTCACACTATTCATCATTAATGTCTTTGTAAAATCTTTTTTAATGAATGGCCATTCTGTAATTCCGAAATTACAGAATATACTTAGAAATTATCTAATCAAATTTTTTTTAAAAATCTATGTAATAAAAATTTATTAATGTTGTTTTTCATAAGAAAGTTTTGTTAAAACTTAGAATTCAAAGCTGTAGTATGCAATGATGTAAAATAACATCAAAATGTATATTATGCAAATATAAAAACGAATTTCACTCCTCAAATAACGATTGCAGAGACTAAATTCAAATAGGTGTATAAAAATGACTAAGGAATTAAAAATATTAATAAAAAATATTCAATATTCGATTCAAAAACAATAAAGAAAGCTTTTTAAAATAGATACTTACCTTGAGCTATAGATTTATATCATCTATGATCTTTTTTAAATATAATTTTAAGTAGGAGGCAATGCAATAAGTTAAGATGGTAATTTATTTATAAGATAATGAGATAATAAAAAGAAAAGTCTTTCATAAATAAGGACATCTTAAATTGTCTACATTAAAAGAACTATTATAGCGGTTTGATTCAACAAATGAGCAAAGATTGCTTTATATTCAAAATATTTATGAAGCACAAATTTGTTATAGACAATAGCAACACACAATAAAGGTCACCAAGACCAAATTGAATTCTTGTCTTATGTTGAAGCATTTGCATTCTAGTGCTCACTTTACATACTTCCCCAAATGCAGCTCGGAATTTTCCATTAAAACATCACGCACCATTCTCGTCAAACCCCAGCTTAATACCATCATAGGAACGATCAACGAAATCGCTAAATCATTTAGCCACCCTCGAAGAGCGCAAAATGTTCCGAGTCTTGTCTTCCTAGATTAGAAGCGTCGACTGTCACAGGTCAGGCGGCTGACTAGCCGAAGGATTTGGGGCTTTTGGCCTGGGACATGAATGTTTCTGACAACCGCTGGGTCTGCGAGTGAGCGGGGCAATTCATCAAAATTTTGACACTTAGTCACATCCTCTCTAACTAATGACACCTGGAGTGACATGAGTGATAAGGCAGAACCTTTCTTGTAGAAGAAGGATTAGGAAGAATCATTGGCTTATAGATTGTTTTCCGAAGTGGTCAGGAATCCAGGGAATTGATGTATTCCTTTCTTTTTTTCAAGGAACGCATATAACAATTATAAATTGTTTTGAACGTTTATTATTTTTAATACTAAGCTAAGTTGAAATGTTTCCAATAGAATGCAATTAATTTTGTCTTTTCTTATTTGTGCAAATAAAAAAGATTTCTGTAAAGTTGCAAAGTAGAATGGTTTTTTAAGTTTTAATTAATTAAAAATTAATCGGTAGTTTGGCGTTTTTCTATAAATATTTTTAATCAAAAAAATAATTTTATAACATGTTAAAATTTAAAAAAATTATATTTTCAATAATAGAAGTTTAATAGTCGTGCAAGTCATTGCTGAATTTGGGCGCTTGTGCTTGTGTGTTGGCGATTAACAGGCCAGACCGTTTGATCAAGAGAATCAAACGGCACATAAATAATTTGAAAAATGACAGCATGTACCTTAGAGAGTTTTTTTAAAGTTTAATTAGAATTTTACTTAAGTTAATTTAAGTTAAAAGTTAGTCGAAATTTTGACGTCTTTCTGCGAAAATATTACTTTACGAAATAAATTTTTGTACCATTTTAAAATTTAAAATAATCTTTTAAATAGTATGAATTTAATAGTCATTCAAACTTTTGCTGAATTTCGGTAATTTTTGAAAATATTTTCTGATCTAATTTTCAACAATAGATTACACTGTTGCTTTGAAATTCAAAGCGCTTTCAAATTCAATCCTTCATTGAATATATAATCACGTGATATTCTTCCATTATTGAAATCTAAAAAAGAAGGATTATATTTAATATTTGTGTAATTCAAAAAACAAATGAAAAAGTGAATATGAAATATTCCTAAATTTAGAAGATGCATGAACAGGATACTTACATTTCCCAATAGCTCTATGATGTTATGGAACTATGTCCATTGGAAAGGTTCATGTACATAATGAGCAGAGCATGACTAAGACAATTAGAATAACATGACTTCTATGTCAGACAATTCAGTGTGATGATGAAAATGAAGTTAAAAAGAAAGATTTGTCTGAAACTAAATATAATCAATATTACCAGCGAAGCAGTTGGTCGTCTCAAACGACTTATATGGCATAAAATTATCTCTTGTAAAATTGACAAATAAATCGTTTAATGGATTTGAGTCATCCTTGCTTCAAATCACTATTTCTTAAAACATTATATCTTCACATTTTTTTCACGTTATATAAAAATATAAAACTAATCGTAAATCTATAGCGTTAGATTCTGAATTATTTTCATAGTTTTTCGAAAATATTATTAAAAAAACTATATTGCATTATTGATAATTTCATTATTAATATATTCTTTTATAGACAAATAGCCAAAATTCATATCTGAACAATTACTTAAAGCTATTATTTGTGTTTAAAGTATTTTTTCGGCAGTATGTTTTTCTTATCAAAAAGCAAGTTTAGAATTTTTTTTATTGTTGAGGTGTTTCATATTAGAAGAAAATATAGTTATTCACAAAGTAATCATGAAATTACTTCTATTACCTACCTTTTTATTCATATATAAAAACAAAAATAATGTTGAAACAATGTTACAGTATTTAGCATGAATCCATCTATATGTATTCAAATTCTAAAATTAAAAAAATTATCTCGGTTTGTAAAACAAAATCAATTTCTATACTTGAAAACAACCAAGAAAGGTTTTCGAATCGTGACCAGAATAATAAATGGGTATGGAAAGATTCAAGCAATTCAAAATCTGTGAAGAAAAAAGCAAAACATATTTCTCGTAAATAAATATGCGACAAATTTATTTTCAACTGATATCTGTCTAATCAATCTCAAAAATCTGACAAATTTATTGAAAATGAAACTACATAAAGGCAATAGAGATTGGCGACACATATCTAACACTTATAAACTTCTGTTCTAATATCTTGTAGATTGATTTAACATTTTAAATTCTTAAACTGATATGCATGCTTTTAATCTAATAACTATATTTATAATATATATGCTATATTTATTTAGTCTATACTATATTTATGCATTTAGTCTAAAATAACTTTGATTTCCTTTTACTGATTCTTCCTGATATAAGACTTGGCGAATAATGTGAAATTGGCAAATTGAAATTATTTCTTCCATGTGTGATTATGTAGCCGCTTATATACTATGGCGACAAAAATCATGGGATAGCAATATGCAAATAAATATATCGATACTAATAGTTATTGAGTACAAAATGTATATGAGCAGCCCATTAGCAGGACTTTAATTTGTATTGATGCAATTCGTATGAAGCGGTTTTGATGTAATTAACATGATTTCTGACATGACGTAAATTAACAGATTTTGAATGCGAAGTGCTAGTTGGAGCTCGACGCATGGGACATTTCATTTCGGAAATCATTATAGAATTCAGCATTTCGAGATCCATAGGGCCAAAAGTGTGCCGATAATACTTAATTTCAGGCAAGACCTTAACCTCCAGCAAGAACAATGTAATGGTCGACTTAATGACCGAGACCAGCTACGTGCACGTAGAATTGTCAGTGTTAACACACATGTAACACAATGTTAAATAACTGCAGGACGTGTACGTTAGAACAGTACGGCGAAATTAGGTTTTCAATGTGCTGTGGCAACAGAAGACTGACTAGAGGGCCTTGATTATCAGTATGACATCGCCGACAGCGCCTCTCTTGGGTTCATGATCATAGCGGTTGGGCCTAGACGATTAGACAACTTTACTGAGGGCTTGATCAGATGAATCTCTGTTTCATTTGGTAAGAGCTGATGGTAGGGTTCGAATATGGCGCAGGCCCTTCTAACAAAGGGTGGGCACGAGGTTGAAAATTCAGTTCGAGATGAGATTTAGTATAAAGGTAGTATATATTTAGAGTGTTCACTCACGAAAATATTAAAACGAAATAGCCAGTTCCAGAAAAGGGCACTCATATTTTCTGCATAATTTATATACTAATAATGTGTCGCCCTTTGCCGGGGCGCTACTAGTATAGTATTAAGACCCTGGCGTAGTAATCCCGAGTTCGATCCTGACATAACATTTTTTTTTTTGTTTTTTTATTCGTTTTTTTTTCTAATTTATTTCACATTAATTTAGCAATTTACAAACAGTTTTAATTAATATGTTTTTGATTTTTTATGTAAAAATAAATACTTATTCTCCTGATACGTGGATTACAATTTGGTTTTTAGAAGAAAAACAATTATAATCATGAATGCATTTTTTTAAAAATATTCAAAATTACTTAAATTAAATTAACAATTTATAGATGGTTTCAATTAATATGATACTCATCTTTATGTGAAAAAAATAAATGTATTTTCTCTTAATACATGTTATAACATTTTTTAAAAGAAAAGTAATTATTTTCTTGTATATTGTTCTTGAATTATAACTATAATTTGATTTTCAAGTGTTAAGATAATTATAAATATAATATTAACAATAAAAATATTTCAAAATAACTATTTTTATCTTAAAATCATTAAAAGTTTTAAAATTTGGATTTTAATAAATTATTTGTAATAACTTTCCAAAACTGTATTTGAGAGCAGATGAAATAAATAAAATTATATCCGCAAACTTTCAGAATGTTAATAATCGAAAAGAAAAAGTAGAAATCAGGTGTTAAGTTATGGAATGCATAGGCAGATATTTCAAAATTTGTTGTAATATGCGATATGCTTTGTGCATTACACGATTTTCTGAAGTAAAACAAATATTTTTTGAAGGTAAATGAAATTTGTTTTTTTTAATCTATTATTTTAAGGCTTCTCTTGTGGATAATCATTATTTATGAATTTTGCAAAATGTCAAAATATATCTATCTTGTTTGAAATTTATTTTACGATAGATAATTACCATTCCGTCTCTTGTATGTAAAAAAGAAATTAATGAAATATTTTTATGATATCAATTATTTAATTAACATTTATCATCATTTAAGTTATATATGTAATTATTTTTCCTGCTTAAAAATAAAATTATAATTCAGTACTTTTTTTAAGTGAGATTTATTTTTAAAACATCCATTTCTGATTGATAAAAGTGTTACATATTAATTGAAACTGTCTTTAATTTTATTTAAATAATTTTTTTAAAAGAAAAACTCTTTCATGCCCTAATTTTTCTTTTTAAAAAATGGTAATTCAGGTATTAAGAGAAAATACGTTTATTTTTCCATATAAAAATTAGTATCATAATAATTGAAATTATTTTTAAAATGCTAATTTAATTTAAGTAATTCAGAACATTTAAAAAATGTATTTATATTTATAATTATTTTCTCCTAAAAATTAAATTGTAATCGACGTATTAGGAAAATAAATATTTATTTTTGCATAAAAAATGAAAAGCGTATTAATTAAAACTGTTTGTAAATTGCTAAATTAATTTGAAATAAATTAGAAAAAAATAAAAAAAAGCAAAAAAAATGCTATTCCAAGATCGAACTCGGCTCTCCAATTTGCTACGCCAGTGTCTTAACCACTATATAATGTTATGAAATTTTCTTTACCGGGGTTCGTTTGGATAGTGGAAGTGATATGGTGTGTAGAACGCTCAATCAGCAGACGGTAGTAGAAAATAAAACAACGACGACACGAAGACACACAGGACAGCACAAAGCGACAACTGTATACTACACAGAAGACGATTATCTTCACCCGAGACGTGTAGCATACAACAGCACACACAGCAGCACTACTCCGTCTTCTACTTCTCCGACTCGGATTACTGACTTCGCTCCGTCGATTCCGCTTACTCTTCTTCGACCATTCTGACTACTGGCTACTCTCGAACACCTCTGTCGTCTACCTTCGAACTCGGACTACTGGCTTTTCCGCTCCGTCTTCGGACTACTCCGTCGTCTCCCCTTTGGCAGCGGCGGCCGCTTCCTTTTATAGGTCTCAGGAGGTGGGGCTAGGAGCCTCTCAACCAATCAGGAACTTTCGAGGCGTATCTCGGTGCCTACTGGACGGATCGGGAAAATTCTCGAAGTTTCGGGTATTATCTATTTTGGTCGCCAAAGTCGCCAAATTCGTCGCCAAGTCGCCACGCTCTGGGACCTTCGACGCGCCACCTGGACGCCGTCTAGTACCGATGACTTTAAAACTTTCTTTCCGACGATGGAACAAACTATGCTGAGAAGCCGAATTGCAGGTTTGTAACATTGCTCCCCTCTTCAAAGACTGACGTCCCGGCAGTCCTACTTCAATCCATCAGCTGGCGTAGGCTTCCGTATGATGTTATGATGATGATGCTTTAGGCGACTTCCGAAGATGACTTCATTTACTAATTTGGCGGCGACTGAAGATCCATCCAAACCTTCTGAATGCTTTTGACCCGGACCTCTTCGTCGTTTCGGATTGTACATCCAGACTTGATTCCTCTCCTTAAAATGCAGGATGTCCCATGGAGCCAAACGCTGGATCGTAGTAGAGACCTCCGGAATGAATTCATGCCACGCTTTTGGGTTGGTCACTTTGAACTTCTTCCATCTAACCAGCCGTGTATCAGGATGATCCAACGGTGCCTTCTGAAGTCCACTCGAAAGCCAGGTATTCGCCTTCGTCGCCAAAGCTTTCACGGGAATACGTCCACCTCTTCCCAGTCTATTCTCGACACTCGAGAATTGTCCGACGCTCTCCACACTGGATCTTCCGAAGAGCGCATCCGTTTTTGCTGGAAGGGTCCTTCTGTGACGACGTAACATGTCCGGATGCACAGGAGATTCCTCGGCTCCTATTTGCATCACACTTCTACGCAGATCCACAGCAAAGATGAATTCTTGAAGAAAATTGAGACCTTGACTACAGGGATCAGCGATTCCAGCTACGTAGTCTTCTTCCGTGTCACTATACCAGGAGATACCAAGAGGCTTGCAGTGAGGCAGTTCCTTTAATCTTTGGGACGAATCCAATCCAAACAGGGTCGCATCAACTCCATCCATAGGCATCGAGCACGGGTCGCCACCAACAGACCCGTCCGAAGAAAGTCCATCTTCTCCATCCCCTAGCGCCTGCACTTTCGGTTCCACTTCAGGGGACTCATTCGGAGAAGACTGTTTCAGTTCCGCAACTATTTGACATTCTCCCTGTTCGTTCCTCTCCTTATTGAACTTCGGCTCATCCTCCGAATGGCTAAGTTCCATTTCAGTGACACCGGTCTCCATTCGATCTTCAGTTTTTTTCCTTCCACTTGGCTCGCGTTACTTCCTCCAATTTCTTCTGTGATATCTGGGACTTCTTCTGTTTTGTTAACTTTATCTTTTAAAATTTCCTTCCACGATGAAATTCCTTTCTTAAGCTCCTCCTCCATTCTTTCTTGTCTTTTCTCCATTCTTTCTTGTCCTGCTTCCATAGATTTCTTTATCTCAGCCAACAGAGCCAGTAACTCACCATTACCGCTATCAGCCATTTTTCCTTGAGATCTCGTCAGCACCATACACTGTTGACCACTATCCCACCGCTGCCACCAAATGTTATGAAATTTTCTTTACCGGGGTTCGTTTGGATAGTGGAAGTGATATGGTGTGTAGAACGCTCAATCAGCAGACGGTAGTAGAAAATAAAACAACGACGTTTATTTACACGAAAACACACAGGACAGCACAAAGCGACAACTATATACAACACAGAAGACGATTATCTTCACCCGAGACGTGTAGCATACAACAGCACACACAGCAGCACTACTCCGTCTTCTACTTCTCCGACTCGGATTACTGACTTCGCTCCGTCGATTCCGCTTACTCTTCTTCGACCACTCTGACTACTGGCTACTCTCGAACTCCTCTGTCGTCTACCTTCGAACTCGGACTACTGGCTTTTCCGCTCCGTCTTCGGACTACTCCGTCGTCTCCCCTTTGGCAGCGGCGGCCGCTTCCTTTTATAGGTCTCAGGAGGCGGGGCTAGAAGCCTCTCAACCAATCTGGAACGTTCGAGGCGTATCTCGGTTCCTACTGGACGGATCGGGAAAATTCTCGAAGTTTCGGGTATTATCTATTTTGGCGCCAAAGTCGCCAAATTCGTCGCCAAATTGCCAAATGGTCGCCAAGTTTGTCGCCAAGCTTCTGGGACCTTCGACGCGCCACCTGGACGCCGTCTAGTACCGATGACTTTAAAACTTTCTATCCGACGATGGAACAAACTATGCTGGGAAGCCGAATTGCAGGTTTGTAACAATAATATTATTAGTATATAAGACATGCAGAAAGTTTGAGGGTCATTTTCTCGAAATTGACTGGCCATTGCGCTTTAATATTTTCGTGAGTGAACATTCTATATAAAAATTAGTATCATATTAATTGAAATTATTTTTGAAATGTATACTATCTTTATACTAAATCTCATCCCGAACTGTATTTTCAACCTCGTTCCCTCCCCTTGTAAGCCATGGACCCAATAATGCACTGTAATTAATGTAATTAATTTGTAAATAATGCAAGCTGATAGTTGTTCCATAATGGTATGGGCTGTTTTTTCATTGAATGGATTAGCTCTTCCGGTCTAATTGAAACGATCATCAACTGTAAATTATTATGTTCAGCTACATGGAGACCACTTTTAGCCATTCATGTACTTCATGCACCCAAAGAACGATGTAATTATTATTTTTTTTGGATGACATATCACCGGGCCACGAATATTTTGGTGAGCATTCTGGTTTGTTCCCGTAAAAGATATGGCCATCTAGATTGTCGGTTAGAGTCCCACCAAGAATTTATAGGATTTAATCGAGAGGTCAGTTCATGCTCAAAATCTTACATACCACTTAATGTAATGACCCTTGAAAAGATTATATCAGGCTGCCAATGAATAAATGCCTCTGACGGCAAAGAACAATTAAGCTGACATTTCTCTCAAACAAAATTTGATCAAGAAAATTAATTTTATGCTTGACAGAGAAGTTTCAATTCCTATGCGAGTTTTTAATCATGATATTTATATGTTTTCTCCATAGAACACAGATTGTTTTACCACAGCACAATCCTTTCACAAAATCCTTGAACAACAGTAAGACATCGACAACTTATCTTGCTTTAGTTTTCTTTTAACTTTGCTTTTTAACCTTTGTAGTTCAGAAAATGGTGTGGTAATAGGTTTCGTCAAAATTTCTGGTTTTTATGAGAGCTGGCTGCTTTTTGCAGGATAATATTTAAAAGCAGGCTGAAATTTCTTATCAGGAGAGGCAAAATCGTGCCAACCATTCAAAGATTTGTATAAAATCTGTTATTTTTAATTTCCACAGAGAAGGATAACAATTGGATATAAAAATGCAATAAAATTACAAAGGTTATCTCTTTTGACGCAAAATCGAAAACTAATTCCATTTTGGCGGCTAGGTCTTATTCTTAAGGCGTATATGGCTCTTGTTCAATGATTCTCTTGAGATAGACTTTCTTTCAGTTTCTCAGTTAAGTAAACTACTCGTTGACCAACCATAGTTCTCAGTTCTTCAAGCGACTTTTACCCTTTAAAGGGCCATTTTTTCCTAGTCATATTATGTTAAAATATTTTGAGGCTTGAAATTAGAATAAGAAAAGGGATTCATTTAGCTTATTAGATAAATTTAATTTGATTAATTAATTAATTTGGTTAATCAATAATTAAGTTACAAACCAAGACATATCATTTTGTGTGAGATAAAGAACTAAAGCATCTAAGTTTCTGTCTTTCTAAAAAAATTTGTCAGAACTTATGCCAACCTACATAATTTCTAATAAAGATTGATAAATATGGTGGGAAGGATACTTCTCACGGCCCTAGAAAGGGTTAATAACATGCATTGTTACGATAAGTGAAAGAAAATATTTACTGCACAAATCCAAATTTATAGCTCTAAAAATACTATTTTATGGAATAGTAGTCTTATGAAAGACAACTTAAACATTAAAAACATGTCCGTTCGTTTTTTAAATCTGCTAGAACCAGTGCAAAAGAAAAAAAATTACCATTGATAGTTTTATAAAAAAATAATTAATAGATGAAAAAAACAAATAACTGAGGTATGCAAGATTCTAG
>JAPMOR010124737.1:129116-184427 GCA_026543865.1 Argiope aurantia | reverse complement strand
CTTTATTCATTACCTACGCAATTTTGAGATTCAAAACCCCTTAACCAACCCCTTAACAACATCATGTTCTCACATGATAAATTAAAATAAAAACAGACGTGTCAATCCTGAAGACTTTTCATGCTATGTTGTTTCAGACAAGAAGTATGATAAATCCTTTAAATTTTCTGTAGTAATTCGGAAAGAACATAAATTCTTTAAATACTATAAAGCTTGTTTAGATCATAAGAATACAGTATTTGTCCACTGTAAATGGCAATGAAAAATAATCAAACGATAATTACTCACCCACGACTGCCTATACTAAAACTACTACTACTCTTTCTAAGAATTGAAAGCTCTTAGTATTTTGTTCTGTTGGCTGTATAGTTTCACCTGAATACGAACATATAACATTCGTTTTATTGATCTGAACTTTATGAATTATTTATTTGTCAGACGCGACAGTCAACTTTGCTATAAGTATCGCACCTGTTTTTTCACTTTTCTTTTGCACCACATGGCCATGACACATAACAAACATCAAGTAATGAGACGATATAAAACGACTACAGTTAGAGGTACTCTTCACCAAAAATAGCAGTTTTACTACCACTATCCGACTACGCTTAACAGTTAAGACGTGTGTCTACAATATTGAAAGTTTAAAATAACATATTCCATTCAGTTGTACTCTCAATCAATGCATTAGAAAGTAATTATTGTATTTTATAGCGCGATTTTGATTTGATTTTGTTTCTTTACTTTCCATAAATGAGACAATAATTATGGATTGTATTATTGTATTCCAAATAAGCAAAAGAAATACATCCAAACACAAATATTTTTGCAAATATTACGCAATAATGCATATTTTTAATAATTTTGAATTTAAATCTACCGATACTAATAAGAAGTGTACCGGCGTGACATTTAATTGTTTCAGATGGGTATCTTAAAAAAGTTTCAGCTTACGTTTTAAAAAAATCTAATAATACATAAATAATGTGAAAAATAAATTATCCTTGAAATGAATTGGAGTTTCTTGATTCATAATAAATAAATCAAGAAACGAGGTGAGGAGCGGTATTTCGAAAACTTTGTCACGTATTCTCTAATAAAGACATTATTTCCCTTTCTCCCAGTATTCTTGAACAAGGAAGGCCCCATGAGTGCTCAGATTTTGATTTTCAGAGTCCCATATATAAGTACTTCGTAGAATTCAAATATTGTGTAATAGTAAAAAATATGAATATGTACTTTGGATATTTTCCTCTTCTTTTTTTAAGCGATTGAAATCAAAATGAGGCATAGAACTACAATTTTTATAATAAGACGACGTAATAAATTTCATTTATTTCAATCGTTGTATTTTTGAGTAATTATATTAAAATGCACGATAAAATACAGACCGATAGATGGTCAATCCATTGGTGGATTTGATAAGGATATTTATTTTAGACACAAAGCATCTGTACCGAATCTTATTGATCTAACTTTTCATGTTTTGTAGTTATCGTGTTCCCTTGAATTCGGACAGCCGGACATGAAAACTTTCTACAATTGCATTTCGTACAAAATTTCATTGATCTCTATATATCTGAATATATTTATATATCCTATATCCCTTTATTTATACATATTTATATATCAGAAGTTTTTTAGGAGTCGCGTCGTTTGAATCATCGGTAGTTGCAGCGTAAGAAATAAATTTTGATGAAATAGTTATTTTTTTTATTTGATTTGTTTTTACGATTTTTTAGACAAATTAAAGGTAATAATAGTATAAAAATGAAAAAAAAAGAAAAGAATGGAAAAATACTTTAAAAAAACTAAAAGAAATAAGAAATCACATTACGGTAATAATAAACAACCTCATTGAATTTTGACCGAAAATATTCTACGTTGATAAAGATAGAAAAGAGTATCAAAAAGTCTTCGAAATTACGGCCATTGCCACCCCTAAAAAGTCCTCGTCACCTATTCCGTCGCTTTTGTGATACATGATTGCTATAAATGTTCATTTGAATTATTTTTTTATCGACATCAAGCGCCTTTTCTTGTAAATATCTGTAATCAAAACGACTTTTCATTTTCCTGTTCTTCATACTTAATGTCTTTGAATTTTCACTTTTTACCTCACACTGTATTACGAACTTCCAATCAATGGCGTAGCGAGGAAAAATGACACTTAAGGTATAATATTCATTCTTCGCCTCCTGCCACCTCATTTGTTGACTTTTGCTTTTAAAAACGTGAAATGTATGCTAAACATTTTTTTTTTTTTTTTTCGTATTTCCTTCTGAACCCTGTTAGACGCGCAAGAGTTAGATATGCCTAGCCTACCCTATTCCAAGATACGCAACCGCATTTCTCATTACAAATCTTTAAATTCCAATTGCAATCTGTTTTTTATTCTATATGCTATCTCTGCTTTCGATTTCTGTGAGATAGCGTGTTTGATATCAGCTATTTTGATAGCCTTCATACTTATGACTTATTTCTATGACCAAGCAGATTGCCAATCAATTCCTTTTTTTACTTTCACGAATACAAAGTGTACTAAGAAAAAGTATTGTAATCCTCAAAAATTTTGACCCTGAGATATTGACGCATCACTACGTTTCACTGAAGAAACACATTTTTGGAATTATCTCTGTTTGTTTGTGAATACTGTGCTTTCTTCTAGATGGATGAAATTTGACACTAAACATAAACAAACATTTCCACTAAATTTGTAGATCTCTATCACATTTTGAACGGGATTTATTGAGAAGAAGTTTGGATTTTTGTCTGTCCAAATGCAAGTGAACTCGATAACAATAAAACTTAATGAGTTAGATGGACAAAATACGATAAATGTTTTTAGCAATTAAAGTGCAGACTCTTATAAAATTTCGAATCAATTTGCGAAAGGATTCGACACCAGTCGGTATGTGCATACACGCACAAGGAAACAATGAGGACTCAAACACTTAAACGATTGGGAAAAAATGATATGTGAAATGATAGATTTGGTAAACGGTCTTTTATAACTAAAGTCGAAATTCTGTACCAGATTTATGTTTCAATCGGTCAAATAAAGAAATATACATAGAGAGGCCATAAAAAAACTTTGCTGATATATTGCTCCCTTCAACAGATCGAAATGAAACTTCAGATATAGTTATTTAGATGTACGAGCTTGGGATTCTATGAATGGCAACATAATGGCGTTCATAGTTACGAGTATAGGTACAGGAATTCGAAATTTTAGGAGGACAACACACACTTTTCCACATCGTAAAATGTTCAGTGCATGCGAAAACCCTAGAAGACGTTGGAACGGTACGCGTATCACAAAAAATGGATGTGCTATGCACATACAAAAAAAACGTACAAAGCTCTGTGAACACTCCTCTGCCCTCCTCCTCCTAAAAATACAATCTGGTTCTGGGGATATCTCAGAATTAGAGTGACTTGATTAATCCGAAAACTCTGCCGGATTTGAAAGGAAAGTCTGTCGAATGTGAGACTGCAAGTTCCTGCTGCATTACATTCGGCTTTTTTATTTACAGTCTCCTGTATGCAATGCGTAATTACCGATAATGGAAATCAGGAAGAAAATGTCTTATCAAAATAAAGGTTTCCACTTTTGCGATCTGTTACCATCAGTAATTGGTGTCTTGCTTCTGTCATATGCAAATTTTCTCCGTGCGCACCCAATTGTCTTTTTCCCCCCTTTCTTTTTTGGCCCCTTTCAGTACATGCGTAACGCGTCCGTTTTTTTATGATACGCGTACTATTCCAGCGCTCTTTAGGGTTTTCTCATGCTCTGAACGTTTTGCTGAGGGGAAATTAGGCGCTGCCATTCGAAAATTTCGAGTTTCCTTATCTATAACCGTAACTGTGGATGCCACTGTGCTGCCGTTCATAGAATCCCAAGTTCATATCTCTGCATATACAGTACACTCCCGAGTATCCAACCTAATGTGGAGGAAGGGCAGGTCGGATAACAAAAAAGTCAAAAGCCCGAGCTCTATGAACTCATTTCTTTGTCCATCAATACCAGAAGATAAAATTGTTATACCAAAAACTCATTGATATAATACTTATTTTTTCACTTCTCTCTTTCTATGCCCTCTATTTATATCAACCCACGTAGAATGTGAACGCGGCTGCTGCCGAATGAATCACAGAAACAGATGCCGGTTTAAAATAGAAGCCTATGTTTTGGTAGTTTATGCATTGCATTGCAAGTTCCAAAATTTATTAGAGAAAAAGTAAATTAATGGATATAAACTGTTCCCATTTTAACATAAATTTTGTAATCTTAACTGTGGTACACTTAAAAAAAATCATTAAGCGTACAGAACCATTTACGAATACTGTATGTTCTAAGTAGTTATAATTAGGAACAGAGGCAACGATTGAGGTCCATTACACACTGACGAAACAACGAACAACGAGCAGAACGCTACTCTTTTCCTGCCACAACTTGTATTTTGCACATGACACGTAGGAGGAATATAGCAGACGCCCGCTTCCTCTGACTTAACAATGTTGCTAATGTAATGCCTCACCTTTCTCAATTAATTACGATAAAAGAGAACTAGGCCGGATAGTACGGAATCCGGATAATCGCTAACCGGATACTATAGAGTGTACTGTATTTGAAAATTTCATCTCGATCGGTTGAGAGTATCGGCAACTTTTTTTATACATATTTTTTATGGTTTTAACATCCTGTTTATTACATATTTAGTTTTCTTCACTATGTTATGAAGCACAAAAAAAAAATGTGTGAGATTCTGAAAATAAAATCTGAGCACTCATATGTCTGCGCCCCTTCCATTAGTTTAATGTGTCTCACAATTTTTTTCCAAGCTATTCAGACATAACTTGTGAACATATGGAAAAGATGTTTACTTTTACTATTTTCTGAATCTTACTGAGTGTGAAATACTCCAGAATATTATTCACTTATTGAATAGAATTTCTAAATCGGTTCGACATAGCGTATCAGTTTTTATCTGCTCTAAAACTCGATCAAAATCGCCTTCATTTTCACCGTGGCAAGATTCTATTTACCAAATAAATTATCAATTACTTCCCAATTGTAATATTATTGTAATATATAATCCATTTAATTTCTGTAAATTAAATGGATCTTATACAATCTGCCCTTAGATTTAAGCTTACAATTGGCTCAAAAGAACTAAATATATCTTTTGTATCAATGACCGCCAAGCAAATGCCATACTTGTAAATTAAATTTTAAACTTTGTTTCATATGGATGTTCTTAAAAAATTTTTATAAGATATATTTCAAAAACTGGATTTTTTTTTTTTTTTTTTGTAGAATTTATGAAATCAATATTTCCAGATAATCTTCAATCTACATTTTATAATATTTTCAATGACACTGTTAAAAAAATTTCATATGATTATGTATAGTTAAAAGTACTGAAAATATTCCAAAAAAGGGCAGATTCAATGGTTCTATTCGATCGAAATTCCATTCTTTATTCCTTATATTTGCCAAATGCTCTACAATAAATTATTTACAAGTGCTTCCTTTAATTTTTACAATAAAGGAAGTGTCAATGCCATTATAAGCTTTTGTATTTCACCGAAATCTCACGCCTATTGAAAGGAAAATCCATTTTACATCCTTTCATAAAAAGCGAATCAAGATGTTTCCAGTATTCTTTCATTATGGAACTCTGATTTATTCGAATTTCTTACTGAGTTCTTTGCAGAAAATCGTCAGAGAAAGCAAATGACTCATCGCTTCTTTTATATGCCTCTATGCCTTTTATATGCATACTTTATTCCTTATATTTTATCTTCTCGCAATTTCTATCTCTTTTTAATAAACTAAAGGGAGTAATCATTCCGAAACCTCCTCACATGATCTCTACTAAAGGGATTATCCCCCTTTCTCCGCATAAAATTTTGGACCTTGGATAACGCCATGAGTGCCTTGTAAAGCATTAACGAACAATAGTCATGAAACATAACCCCTTTTCGTGAATCTAACATTTTTACTGAATCTATCATGCGAAGATGTGTTTTGGATACATTTTGGTCGATGAATTGAAACCAAAATTTGACACGGAACTACAGTTGTCATCATTACGCATATACACATGCGAAAGAACGCACACCGAATTTCATTGATTTAAGTCATTGCAATCATAAGTTATTGCGCTTACAAGAATACGAAAGTATAGACAGACAAATGATCAATCCTTTGGCCGCTTTGGCTGGAAAATCGATAAGAATCTACATTTTATTTTCTAAATTTTGTGTATGAAATTTTATTTATCTAGTAGTTAGATAAATAAAATTTGTAATTATCACTTTCTCTTGCACTCTAACAATCGGAAAGACAAAATTTTGTTTTATTTGCTCAATTTTTTTTAGAAATCTAAAGAAATTAATTAATTTTATAGAAATCTTATAATCTAAATCTAAATCTAATTTAATCAAAAGTTCCACGTAACAGATTTCATATGTCCAGTTTAAAGAGTTTCTGAGTATCATATTCACAGACAGACAGAAAATAAGCTTATTCAAGTCATTGGGTTTTTGACTAAATTGGAAAAGCATTTGCATGCATGAGAATATAGACTGATAGATAGTGAGCATTTTGACTGATTTGGTTCAAACTTTGCAGCACTTCTTTACCAATTTTTTTTTATCTTGATCTGTATGGGTTTTTTTATTGAGTTCACCTGTACTCGAAAAGTCAAACATACGGACATCCTGCAAATGGATTTCTTTCAAAATTTGACAGAAATTAACAAATTTGGTCAAAAGCCTTTATTCCAAATTTTATCCATTCACCTCAAAGAAGTTTTGAGTTTTCTTGTTCACAAGCAGGGAGACTTAATTTCAAAAATGTATTTTCCAAACTCAGAGAGGTTTGGAAACATGGAAATTCGATAAAATAGTTCAAAATAGCTAAAAAATTTGAGTTCGAATTTTTTTAACTATTACAATACTTTTTTTATACTTCGCATACGAGAAAGTAAAAAGATATGTGTTGACACTCTACAGACCAGTCTATTTGATCTAGAACTACCACACTTAGTACATATAACTTATTACATTAGTACTTATCTTATATAAATATTTAGCTTATCGAAACATTTGTTCTTATATAACTTTAGCTTAGTTCTTGTATAAGTTAATATAAATTTAACTTATATAATTTATATAAGTTATATATTCTTATAACATATAGCTTATAATTTATATAACTTATATATTCTTATATAATTTTAGCTTAGTTCTTATTTGTTCTTATATAACTTTAGATTAGCTTTATATAAATATTTAGCTTATTGAAACATTTGTTCTGAACAGAAATGTAAAATTTGGGAAATATCGAAGTTTCCAAAAATTTGTTTAATGTATTTTCCCAATTCAGGACATTTTGGGGCTACAGCACCTACTTCTAATCTCACTTTCAAGAATTTATTATTCTGGAATAAAGGAAAAGAGATTACTTCGTTTCTTGCAATTTCTGTTCATATTTGTACATTTTTGTATCTTTTGATCAATGATAAACATAATCGCTAAAAGATCGTAAAAATAACCCAGAAAAACAACTGCAACGTGATTCGACACGTTAGGAAAATTTGAACCTAACGCCAATGCACTGAACTGTGACGCAATGAAATTTGAGGAATCTACGTTACCATGGCAACCGCAGCAAATACGGTTATCTGTTGCCATAATTGAAAATCTAATCTAATTTGCTACAACTTTCACAAAAATAAACAATTAAAGATACCGTATATTCCATGATAGTTTAGGGAAAGGAAAAAAATGAGTATTCGTTTAAAGAAAACAGTGAAAGTGTTTATTTTTATCCTTGGCGATTTCCAATCGATAAAAAATAGGAGATAATTTTACTGCCAGTAATTGGAGTTGAAGGAGAAATTATTTCTCCTTCAATTAATCAGTCTCAAGCTAATAGCATTCTCTTTCAAAGCAAGATCTGCAGCAGTTTCTCTGTCCTTGACCAACATAGAAATTTCATTGCTTAAAATCAATAAATCTGATATTTACGTCTAAATCAGCATTTTTAATTGATGAGTTATTTAAATAATTTGGTACAATACTTTGACAAATAGTATTTTGTTTAAAAATAAATTCAGCATCCGAACACTTTCATGGAATACAAAGTCCAAAATTATCGTATGCTTTACAAAAATATATTAAAAAATTCCTCTCGGCAGGCTGGAAGGCAAAGGTAGATTCCTTTACATCTGAGTTACTATCTGGTAACATAAATTGTTAATGTTAGAAACAGTCAAAATTAGGGCGTGAAAGTCAGTTTTCAGCCCCTAACTTCTAAAATATTGCAGATATAGATAAGCTTTAAATGCAAAAGTTATTCGTCTTAATGAGACACTAATTTAGCTAAGTGGATTTATTTTTTTATCTTCAATATTAAGAACGTTAAAGTGAAATGAAAATTTCAACATCCACCCCCCAACATTTCGAAACCCTTTTGAGCTGAATGGGCCATTTTCGAACTCCCCCGGGATTTTTATATTTCTAATAACATATTCCAAGCCAATTAAAATCCAAATAAAATTACTTTAGTTATCCTGTTATCTTGTTATATCACAAGATAACATGGACAAAACGTTATATATATAATAGTAATAAAAACCAAGTTAATAGGAAAAAGAGTATCAAAATTAAACCAAATAAAATAAGAATGCGGCCTGAAGACTTTCTCAAGGGTCACCCTCAGGCAGGGATTAAAAAATATATATATAAACTTTAATAAAGGCTGATTATGGGTTCTAGGGATCATGATCGGTGAAGAACTGAAGAAATTTTTCCGAAGTCTTGTCATGAGAACCATTGCAAGTGGGTAAAAAAAAAAAAGTCTGATCTAAAACATTATATATTGTTACGAATTTGTAATGTTACTTACCAATACAGTGAATCTCTTGGTAAGGAAGATAGTTTTACAGATTGGTCTGATGGATACCTAATCAATGTTTCCAGGCCTTGGCGACAGTTTGGCGACGAATTTGGGAAACAAAATTGAGAAGAAAAAAAAGATTCCAGAAACAACAAGAATCTTGGTCATAGTTCCATCAGCACGTGAGTTATGTCGATTTTCCTAGAACATTCATTGCCCTGTCAAGGAAACTACAAAAACTCGAAAGACAAAGTGGAAGTCAGTAAGTATCGAGTTTAGTAGTGAGTAGTAGGTGAGTTCATCTCAACTGTTGCCCAATTGAGAATAACAGATGATTTGAGAAACATGAGTACATGAATGGAATCTCTCTTAGCGCTTTTGTGCAGTTACAGTTGTTTAATACGGATTTGCTGTTTGTGCGCCGCTGTTTACTATGAGAGCTTATCTTATGTTCATGTTAGCAGAATTTTTATTTGCTACTGAGTATTCGTATGGAATAAAGCGTAACGCAGTAGAATAAACCTATTGGACCGTTTCACTAGTCATCCATTCTTATAGTTTATACATTACAGCTTGAATAACTTTAGTTGCTTTCAATTTTGGAAGCGGTACTCATAAAATCATAAACATGTTGGACAGTTGCACTATTCATCCATTCCACTGGACCTTGATTTTCGGATGAATGTTCTGTAACAATGTTTATAAATAAAAGTTTATACATTACAGCCTGAAGAACTTTAGTTGCTAGCAATTTTGAAAGCGGTACTCATAATACTATAAACTCATTCCATGGTGATTTGCATCATAGCAATGTATCCTACATGGTAATTTGCAACATCATGGAGGATATGTTGCGTCAACTCTTCCAAATCAAATCCACATATTTGAGATACAATTTTACTTTTAACACTACATATTTTTTAAAGGAGTTTGAATAGGAGAATAAAAAAGCTACGGTATGATTGAGATTTTCACATCATCAGTTAACATATGGTCGCCATCTATTTTACATAACCATTCTTCAAACAAAGATTTTGATGTAACTTGTCCATTTAGAAAAAATAACCGTAGCATTTATTTCCTTTTTTATATGATTTTAACTATGTTCAATGAATTTCCGATACGTCATATTATCATTACCAAAAAGTGGTGAAAAATAGAATGGCTCATACAAAATAAAACGTAATATTTCATATATAAAAGCCGAGAAACCGCTTTAAATTTTTCTTCGATTTTCATTGAATCAGTTTTGATTCCGGATGACCTTTTTATATTACTTCTAAAAAATAATAAATAATAATGGTACGTTTAATAATAAAGTTGCTGTTTTAATAAAGGAACTGTTTTCTCCGAGATATTTCTGCTCATAAATAATTGAATAATCACAAAATCTCTTAATAACGTCCTCAGAAATTGTGAATTTCTCTATAAGTTTCAGCCAATTCTATTTGGGAGAGTGTCATTTCGTCTATGCTCATTTGAGCGAGATATTTCGAAATTGTATTGTTTGTATTAAAATTGAAGATTTTGTTATTATCTTTCGGATTGTAGTAGGGTAGCTTGTTGACGGGATCTCGACTTTTGGAGCCGAGTAATTCAAAGTTAGAAATTCCAATTCTACCAAAAAAACCACTATGCATGTGAGCCCAGTACACGTCGTCGAGGATCAAATGTTCTCCTGTTAATGTGTATGATTTGGAGGTCAGGTGAAAATTAAGGATTCAAATCTTGATCTCATCATTGGAGTTTAATTCGAAATTGCAAAATTCATCCCGAAACAGCCTTCATCTTACTTCAAAAGACAAGATTTGAATATAACTAATTAAAATTCTATCAAATTTTCAACCAAATCTATCAAGGGGGTGATTGTTTGTCGATCTATCTATTTATATGGATGTGACTCTGAAAAATAAATGAATGTAACAAGCTAGATAGTAGAATTCAAAATTATTCTCTTTACAGAAAAACTGTAGATATATATTTAATGTTTGGTTAAAATAGATAGGCTGTCAGTATGTTCATCGGAGTGTATGTGTACATCGGAGCATAAGTGAAATTTATGTATGGGTTTTGAAAACCAGAATTGTACATCTATAACAAATTTTGAGCCCAATATATTGCAAGATCTGTTCAAAAACAATTGTATGATCTCTATTAATTGTAGGATCATACAATTGCTTTATTCAAAATAAAGAGGACGCAATTCTAAGAAAGCTGGCGTAGAATTGAGGGGGTAAAACTCTCTCTTATTGGTTTTTTGGAATATTTTACGTGCATCATCAGTCATAGTGAAACTTTAGTTAAACATGTTTAATTTAAATTAAAAATATGAGAAATCCTGGTTTATATTTTTGATATATCATTCTATCAAAACTTAATCATTGTTAAAACTTTGTTATCGTTCACATAAAATTGCCTTTAAGGTTGTTTATTTATTCGAAGTTATTTTTGGTTCTGTCTGATTGGTTGCAGTAATTTATTGATACAACTAATCTAAAATATTCAAAAATATTTGAAATAATGATTAAATTTGGCCGGCTTATTCCAGTTCGACAAGTTATACTAAAACCTAGAAAATGTAGCGAACTGCATGTCAACATGCTAGTTGAATTTTTATTGATTTGACTGTTCCAAACAACTATCATTTTATGCTATATCGAATGACATTTTGGTATTATGCATTTCATAGTACTGTACAATCTATTTATTGGGGGAAATGCCATTATAATGGCTTGAAATAGAAAAAAAGGAAGAAGAAATAATTATCGATTTATAATATAAAAATATCCTTCTGAATTATTGAAGTATTTAAAATCAAAGTATAAAATTGTAATTGTAGCATTGCTGTTGAGATACTGATATTATAGTTCGTCAACGGATTCTGAGACGACCACATTTCGCCGACTCCATCTCATTAAGGGGTGTGACGCGGAACGATGAGTGCATTTCCGGTATTCCCTTTGACCTTGTATTTTCCCTATTCATATTAGTAAATGTAAACATCTCCTCCTTTTATCTTTCCTTTCACCTTTATTTTGAAGAATTAAACCCATTTTAACGCATGCGCAAAAACGCGGAGAGTTTTATAATCCGTTGCTGAACTATACTCCTTTCAAAATGTTTGGGAGCTTCTCTAATATTTTCCAAACGTAAATAGGAATTAGCCTTTTCTCGTAAAACAAATGAAAAAAATCACGTGATTTAGCTGTCTAAGTAGTTCCAATTTCATCTAGTTCAAATACATTTAGCGAATACGTGTTTGGGATTACAAGCCTCGGAAACTACCAGCTTTGGGATAGCTGAATCGTTGATGTTCCATCAAGACTTACCCGTTTCTCCTCCTGGTGTCTTACTTATCAAATTACTTATCAAAACTTCTGGCACTTCCCCAAACAACTTACTTTCTTGGTCTTGCAGCATGTTTCATCAGGTATAATTTGTAACAATTCTCAAATCCGAAGAAGTACAGCGATAAAGGCAAAGGAGTATTTGGTGAAAGGAAGCTTGCAATCCACATTTACATCTTCGTATGAACGATAATAAAAAATATATAGTTAAACGGAAAAGTTTTTTGGAAGGATACACCAAATAAACTTTTCTTTCTAAATAATAATTAAAAGAAGTTCCAGCAATTTTTGAAATTAAAATAGAAAATTAACAGAATGTGGCTAAAAAAAAAAAAGCCTTTTAAGTTTTTTGAAATTTTTGAAGGTAAAAAATACAGTTTGTCGAAAAGCAACAGAATAAAACCTTAATCGGATCATTACTTATGTTAGCATTTAATTGTTCTTAGTCCCTTAAAAAATTATAAACGGAAAATATTGTGTATCATGTTGCTATTTTCTATTGCTTATAATTCTTTTTAGTTTCAAAATAATCACAAATGTTCTAGATATTGCTTATAATACTCACAAATATTGGAACTCTCATGGAAATGACGAATTTTTGACTCATTTATGTGGCTTTATTTGAGTCTTTTTTTTTTTTTTTTTACATTTTGCTATCTCTATCTTGCTTAATCGCCCTTAATTTTTCCAACAGTTTCTAAATCAAGGTTCAAGGTTTCTAGCTGATTATCAGAAAGCTTTAATATTATTAACCTTGGAACCAGAGTTTTTGCTCCGCAAACTTGTTTGGGTAGAGGGATTATTTGGTTGTTAGATCCCTCATCTCTCTATCAAAAATGTTGTAAAATGTTTAAGTTGTATACTTGTATACTACTATACTTGTATACTACAAAGGCTAGTATACTTGTATACTACATTTAGCTTTGAATTCTGTTTTAACAATAAGACTTTGTGTCGTCAATGAAAATCAGTCCCATGACATAAAAGATTCACCACTTAATCGATATTCTGAAGGAGATAAAAAATTGTTCTATAATTTTAGGGCCTTGACCATATGTCAAATTTTAATCATTCAAATCACAGGTCGGGAAAATGAGTCTTCGAAGCCACCATATGCATTTCTAAGGATTAATTATAACTCTTTCTAAGTTAGGAAATTTATGTAAAATAAAAATATTCTAATAGTATTTCGAGAAATCTGCTTGCACGACATTCTTTTCTTCTTTAGTTCTTAATTCTTTTTCTTAATGACAACAATCAATTGATTCCTAAAATCATGAATTAAAAAAAAACTTTTACTTACTGATGTAATTGCACCAAAGCTACTCTATTCATACAATCAATTTTTCTGCAAAGTACAGATGATCTGAGGTAGAATATTTTAAAAAGGCTAGTAGAAGTTGCAATTGGTGTTTGAAACAGCTTAACTGATATTTGTAATCAGTTCTAAACAGTTTAACAGACATTTGTAATCAGTTCTAAACTTATTCATTTAGTATTCTGTCAAATTTTAGAGTCGTCATATTTTTGAGAACAGCATTTTAGAACTTACTAAGAAATCATCTGTATCGTGTGAATCTGTCGTCTTACTAACAACACATTCATCAAATTTTAACAAATTCGCTGAATTCAGCAGTGATATTTCATTATACACAATATGAAATTTATTCAATAAGTACCCGATCTTCATTCATAAAAATGGAAATTATGTTACACTAATTTCCATCATAGCTACCACACACTTCTGCCAGAGGTTCTACCATTGTTGAAGACACGTTGGGACGCATTTTGTGATGGCACAATCCTGGTCTCTCACATTCTGTATTACCTTTTTCTGAACTGAATCTTAGCGTGAATTTTAAATCTCATCTTTGATTTATCTTCAGATTCTTGAACGATTGTCTTCTTCAGGAGTATTTTCAACTTCGGAAAAAACCAGAACTCGTATGAAATCATACCGGAAATTCAGGGAGCCTGACGAATCTCTTGTAGGTTGTATTTTGTCTAGATGTATATTAAATGCGAAGAACGGATGGGTGTGTTTTGGTGATAAAGCTGCCAAAAGGTAAAGTTGGGTGGTTTTCACTTCAGAACGTCGCAAAAGCATGGCAGAACTTCTCGATGATGATGCCGTGTAGTGCGTATTTATGTCGACCTTGAATAGAATTAAAGAAGATGGTCACTGGTATGGACCTGCCTTCCCCTCTTTTTTGTTGTTGTTGTTGTGGGCGCGTGGTTGTTGGATGCTTCTTCCGTTTTGATTGTAGTTTTATCTTCTGGATCGTATCCTTAAATACAGATTGTTCCCAATAGAAAATAGCCAAGCTTTAAACAAAATTTAGCGCAGAAGGTTTTTCTAGTTTTTCAATCATTTTTTTTTTCGAAATAAAAATCAGTGCCTGTGTTACATTTGTCAAGTATGCCGGCGATTGGCAATTATTTTGGAAATGAAAAAAATTCAAACATGCACATTAGAGTTGCTTTTATGCTTCCACTAAATGATGCCGTCCAAGCTTCATTTATATGAATACAAACAATTATGGTTGGACATTTTTGATCAATGGTGTATATTGTTCTTGTTTTTATGAAGTATATATTTAATGTTTATACTAGCCATTTTAGCGATCAGCTGTTTCTTTGGAATTATTGATGACGTAAAATTATTGAGTTTTTTTTGTGTGTGCATAACTTAGCCATGTAATTCGTCGTACTATAAGTATGAGCCTTACATAAATAAGTTCAATGTAGTATTGAAAGAAGAATAATTTAACATTGAGGTTTTGTAAGCTCTACTGAATTATTTAATGGTTTTGTAATATATGGATTACTAGATTTAAAAAAAATTCTATTAATTAATAAAAAAAAAATTTCTTTACTAACTGATGCTATTTTTGACTTATCTTGTTCAGACAGATCGTTCAAAAAATTACCTCTTTTTTGTGTGTGTGGTTCAGGGAGATCTAAAATCTTGGTCGATCCTTAATGGATTTGAGGATTATAAAACTTCCTCTTTGTATATACATCGTATCAGAAAAAGGAAAATGTATGCATTGTGGGTCTCACGCAAAAGTCACGTAGGTAATAACGTTACCGTGGCAAATTCGTGGTTCTGGCGAGGTAACGACAATTTATATTGTTAGTTTTTCGTGGAAAAGCAATTATTATAAATAAGATAATGCACATAAACAAATAAACTCATGTGTATTGGGAACAGAAACGCATGCTTTTTTATACGATCCTATAGATTAATTTGTAAATAATTGTTGTGCAACACTCTTTTGTAAACTGAAGATGAAATAGAAATTGCGCACTGACTTCGGAATGTGATTTCATTCAATACACAAATAGATACCAGTATTATTTATTGGTAAATGAAATATTTATAAATCTATCTATATAAATAAAAGCAAAAATTGATAAATAGTTTTTATATTATAAAATCCCATTAATTGAATACTTTTCTAGAAATTAAATACATTAATGCTATGAAGCATAAGAAAAATGTTAATGAAGATTTCATGATAATTATTAATTTATTTTTATAACTATAATAATAAAAATTGATCTTTAATATCAATAATAATTTATATTAACATGAATAATTTAAGTTATTGAAATTTATTATAATTGGAAACAATACTTCTTAAGTATTGAGTGTTATACTATGTTTACCATTGTCATTCATATTGATTGAATTTTTAAGATTTTTTAAAAAATCTTTTGGTTAAAAGACTTCGAACTATTACTAACAATATTTAGTTAAATTTTGTATAATTCTCTAAAAATTAATAATAATTTAATTTAGCTTATAATAATTAGTAATAAGATAGATAATTCATAATTCAGATAGTTCCCTTTTACATTAATTGCCAAGATAATTGCATTGTATTTTCATTTGTTGGCAATTTATTGTACGACTTGAGTCGGCGATGTTTTATTTTTTGGTGGTTCATCATGAAGTTAATGAGAGAAAACTTTGACATTTCAGTTAATTTTTCACTAAAATACTAAAAAATCGCTTTCTAGTAAGCACCTATTACCCAACGATTACTACGTGCCAAATTGTATTATCCAATAATTACTATTTGCTTACATCCAATGATCTTCCCTACTAAGCATTTTGCACGATTTTCAACATTAGTTGTCCATCATAAGGGGTAAAAAGTTTACAAATCTGTAAATCTAAATTATCCCTTAATCTACTCTAAATGTGACAATTCTTTTATTTGAAATCTTTTATAGCGACCTCATAATTAATCACACCATTTCCAACTCTCTCATAAATCGTTTTCTTCGCAGCTTTTTTTTTGGGTCAAATTTAAAATATCATTTAGCTGAAGTTTCAAAGATTTCAAAAGGTCTTTTTTTTATATTCTTTTGAGCAAAAAGTTCACTGGCAGTGTTTCTCACACAAATATCTAAATCAAGTAAACTATTTTAATATCATGCATGTTGCAATATACATGTGGCAATTTACAAATAGTATCTAGTCTATAAACATTATCATGTTAGAAAACCTTTCTCTTCATCATTCTGATTAATCAATTATATAATGTATCAAAATTGATTGAATTATATTAGTCCAGTTAAATTGCGTTTCAGCATGAAAAAAATGTGTGATATTGATTTTTATTTTCTCGTATTCGAAGTGTAGAGAAAGTATTGTAATCATCAAATTTTGACGAATCTCCAAGTTTTAAGAATTCCTGAATTCAAATAACACATTTTTGGAAAATTTCCATCCGTGGGACAAATCCTGCCAATGCTCTGGTGTCGTGCAATGGTGGCGAAATGATCGACTGTACACAACAACAACTATGTGTCTGTCTGAGACAAAGATAACTCAAAAAGGTTATGAGCTAGACGGATGAAATTTAGTATGTGATCTTTACATAAATTTGCAGATTTCTATTTAATTTTGAGTAAAATTTATTCAGAGGAAGTCCGTTCCTTCGAATATTCGAATTTCGAAGTTAACACAATAATTAAGAGATTAACAGAACAAGGTAGATAAGATTTGGTGTAACGCTTGTCAAAGTTTGAGCCAAAACCAACAAAGGATTGATTGTCTGGTGGTCTGTACTTTCAGAAACATAATCACGATAATTTTTTTAAAAATCAATGACTTAAATATATCAAATTTTGTATGGAATTTTTTGATTAGAAGTGCAGTTTTGTGTCGAATCTTTGTTTGAATCGGTTGACATAAATCTGTCTAAAGCCCAAATTCGATTTTCAGTTACTATTAACGGCATGCTAGAGATTAATCACCCAAAAACTCGTCAAGGAAGACACAATAGATTCAGTAAAAATGTTAAATTCCCGCATTAATATTTCGTAACTATTGCACGCCAATGCCATGCAAGGCATTCTCTGGTATGACAAGTTTATCATCCAGTATCTCAGAAAGTTTTAAGGAAATCACTCCTGCGGGTTGTGGCACTATGTCTTTCTGTAAACACGATAATTCAAAAATGATTTGAGCTAGATGAATGAAATTTAATATATGGTTTTATCATCAAATTCGTAGACGTCTGTCAAATGAAACGAATTCCATTTCGTGGAATTGTTCTCTTAAATATCATTATTGAAAACTAGTGGACCATTGAAAGTCTTAGCAATGAATTGTTCACCACGTCGTTCTTGATACGTCTTGATTTCTTTTTTTCTTTTCCACTCCAAGTGTAAAGTAAAATTAAAAGTCTCACATTTTGTATATACTATCCATATATTGTTTCTTAATTCTATAATTATGTTTAATAAAAACTGAGCTAAATTAATTGTTGTATATGAAACATCTTACTGGGAATGATTCTCTATCAACAAGATGAGTCTGAAGAACGTGACTTATCTTTAGAATTGCATACTTGTGAGCAGAAAATCATAGATAATATGGAACTTATTTATGACAAATAAATATCCGGATAAATGTCTAGAACACGATACAAATATATGAAATAGAACTGAAAAACTCTCAAGAGATAATAGGTTTTATCATTTACTATATTTCATGTTTGCTTACTATTCTATGGAATGGTTCTCGTGAGAACTTTTTTCCTTTACACAGATGCACAGATTGGAGAAACATGCTACGGCATCAACAAATGCAAGGAAAAATTATCTTCTAGTGAGTACTAGAATATAATCTAGTAGATAATGATCTAGAAGATAATACTACTGGTTGAGAGAAAAAAATTTACGTTCGTGTGACACTTAGTTGCTTGAATAAGTATACCTTGCTAACTTTCATAAGAGCAGTTTCGGTAATTTGACAGAAGAAAACAACGATATGATATCCATTCGTAAAAATTACATAATTTCAAATTCCAAAATTTCAATTATGAAAAACTGTAAATAAACTGTAACTGTAATTAATCTGTATACAATCAAATTCTATTAATTATGAAATATTAAAACTGCAAAATAAGTTTACGTTGAATTTATGAAAATTATTATTAAATAAAATAAAAATTGTTCATATCCACTTATAATATAGGTGTGTGCGTGCGCATGCGCGCGTGTGTGTGTGTTGGCACTTTACAGGACAGTCCATTTGAATAGAGCTACCAAATTTATTAAACATGTAAAATAAAGATAGAATGCAACCAAGTAGAGATTTGCTATTTAAGGTGGTGTTGGTGTTCTTTCGTGATGCTTACGAAAAAAATTGTTGATTAAAATTAACAAATTTGAAAGATTATCTTTTTAATGGGGCAATCTAACTGCCATGAAATTTTTTTCTTGAATTTTAACAATTTTTTAAATGGATTTTTGCATAATGGTCAATATTATTGCAAGCAAAAATATGTTCTTGTCCAAACCGGACAACTCCATGTTGTTGTACTGTTTAAGTTCAAGCTTTATTTTGCTTAAGTAACAATATAAGTTTAATGTAAACACTGCTTTATGAGTAAATTGGACAACGAGGTATCAAATCTGTCCCATTAATTAATTCATTCATTAGTATCAATTCATTAGAAGACATTATTGCGGATTAACAGCAACAACATTGGAAATCTCCTTTTAACTCATTAATTGTTTGTTTGACTGTATTATTTTCTTTTCTAGGGTTTCATTGTTAACTGTATTATCATTTTTACTTGCACTTCAACATAACTGGACTGTAATGCTGAACGTTTTTGACTTTCACCAATTCTTCGCTGCATTCTCATGCAATTGCGGTAATGGATTAAAATAAATATTTTTGTTATAGTTAAAACGATTGGTAAATCAATGTTCTAAAGCAAGTTAATTCCTAATTATGAGCTACATTTTAAGAATCTGATGCTTACATAATATCGAGATTATAAATACTCAAATTCCATAGCATTAATAACACGAAGCTTCGTCCAATTAAAATGCCTTAAGAGTTCTCCAACAAACTGGAAGATGAGATATATTTTAGAAATAGGAAGCATCTTCTAATTAGGAAATAGAGATATAAGAATCGGGTAATTTTAAAAATAGCTTAAATATTGTTAATCTTAAATCTGAGGTTTATAATATAAGCGGCAATTTAAAATTCTCCATTCAAATCATTAGAAGAGGTAGGACGCAATAGAGATTTGAACTTCTAGTCCAAAACATCATAACATAGTGGTTTTATATTTAATTATATTTCACAAATAGGAAGTATATTCTAACTAGGCATCAGAGATATAAGATTCGGGCAATTATAAAAAAATGACTTAAATATTGTTAATCTTTGAATTTCTGGTTTAAATTGTGAACGGCGACTCAAAATTCTCCATTCAAACCATCAGAAGAGATAGGACATATATCAATGTATGAAAATTTGAATCTCTAAACCATAACTTCATAGCATGCTGAGATTTTATGCTTGATTTAACTGTACTTATTCTATTTTTAAAATTTATTCTGAAGAATAAAGCAGCGATAACGTGCATACAAAAGAAAATATCTAGTTAATATATAGTCGTAGAGTGCTTGAGTATAAATCAGCAACTAAAATAATGTAGAATTTATTTACAGAGATTTTGAAAAATTTTAATTAGAGGAAAGTGGAGGAAAATAAAATACTTTTTGGATGCATGTTATTTAAAATAATATATTAAAGTGATGAAAAAATTATTATTTTGGAAATAATATGTTCCAAAATGATTAAAAAAATTCAACTTTAATTAAATTTTAAAACTCTTTTTTAATAAGTACCAACTTTTCAAGAAGTAACCACGTACTAAATTTTGTAGCTTTAGGTCCAACAGTTAGCCAGCTAGAATGTTTTTTTACATTATATATACTCCATCACACAGTTTACGGAAGTATGCCATCCTGTACATTATCATGCCAAAATAAGTCGAAGCCATACAAAAAAAAAAAAAAAAAAAAAAAAAACATGGATCAAAGCACTAACTAGAGAAACTAAAGGGCTCTGTTTGCTAAAGATAAAATAAGGTGTTTTTTCTCCCCTGGTGCTTACATAGGTACATTTCAGCTATGTACAGAGAACATACAACTCGTCTTTGATTTCTGAGATACTTAATGTATTAAACATGTTGTAAAATCTCCATCGTCAATGAAAATGCACCTTAAACGCCAATTCTTTTCTCAAGCATTCACTATTATGTCCTCTACCAATGTGAAACATGCATAAAAATGTAGAGCAATTTTTGCGAAAGCAGATTGATTATTATTTACTAGATTACCAGAATAATTATTACTATAATAATAGTTTATTGACTATTACTATTTTTATTATTTATTACTATATTAATAGTTTATTAATAATAACTATAATATATTTTTACTATAATTATTAGAACTATTTAAAACCCGGTATTCATCGCCATTCTACACCACACTAATAGAGAAATGGCACTTCAAACTCTATCGTCAAGATGAAAAAATCAATCATAATTGGCATGATGTGGACTAGATGTATGGATAACCAATTCGTTCAAATATACTGTAGGTCCGATTTTATCGAGCCATTTGGATTAGGTACTCACTGAATATAAATAGAATAGTGGGTGCTTAGGAGGTATGTAAATGGCGGATGGTGATGTTTTCTAATAAGGCGTACATAGAGTGTAGATAATGATGAATAGATAGAAAAAGAAATGATATACTATAATGTGAATATAAATGATTTTCTTCTATCTATTCTATTATATATATTCTTCTTCTTTAAGATCTATGTAGTTTTTTAATCACCTTGTATAGAAAATTACAGACCAGTTTCTTCCAAAAAAGATTTCAGTATTGCATTTTCTCCTGAACCATACAGATATATCTGCATCTTTGAGGGGCATTTTAAATATGAGGGTGAAAATTCTCTGGGTAAATTGGCGAATTCTTTGTCCCCTGAAGGGCTCAACAATATTGGTATGATTATATTGATTGTGTCTTCAATTGCTGGGCGAAAGGGTAGGGCATGGGTCAGTGACAGGCGATTTTGTAACTGACCACATTAACTGTGTCGCGACCGATCATATAGATAACATGACGCCTTCCTACCAAATCGCAGTGATATCCAAAGAAATTTTGTCAATGTGTTGCAAGATAATTATTTCAAATATTGAGTATATTTAATTAAATTTTTAATTGAACTGTTTGTTTTGACACGCAACGGGAAGTTCCTCTTTTTCATATCCTCAGTACATGACGACGCTTCACCAACAAAGCTTAATGGCATGTCAAGTAAATATATACAGCTGATAATAGAATGGAATCCATGATTCTTCTCTTACTAGGAATTGTCCTTGCCGTCTAACGTCGGTAAAAGAAAAAGAAGAAAATCTGTTCTTTATACTCAATTGCATATCTAACCAAGAATAATAAAGGAGAACCACACATTGGCTACTCTGACCCGCCATTAAGGTATACGGACACATCTGACTGACTGGACCGCGATAATTAAGGTTAAATCCTAAAGGTTATCACCAGCCACGGTACAACTTTTCCCCTGGGAAGCACGTCCCATCATCAGTAGGGGTAGCCGACTGCACAACATTTCTGTAAGCTCCTAGGTAACTAGGACCAACCATCATACCGGAAGCTTCTCATTTTCAGATCTGAGATGCAGCCGGTTGGAACGCAATAAAGGAAAAGCGTGATAACTTTTGTTGGTCAAAATGATGGAGCACTAATTGTTAACAGTTTGATTTAGCTCCAATATTAAGAGACAGCTTGTCTTCAAAGAGAATATAGAAGAAAGTTGGCCCACATCTGTACCTCACTTGGAATAAAATTAGCTAAACCTCCAACTGACGATCTCGATTTCAGTGTAAATTCGTACCAAAAGCAACCACCTAACTACTAGTCTAATTTCTATTTCCTATTTTTTTAAATTCTATATAATGCGAGTTAATAGGACAATCATATGACAAAATTTTTAACATTTTTTTTATCCGATTCACGCTCCTGAGCCATACCATGCCACTCCACGCCCTACTTTGCCTAACCACTGATGGATGTTCAGTGAGGGTCAAAAAGAATTGCTAATCGAACTATATTAAATCAAAGCTGAGATAATAATACTTTCATTTTCCTCCCGTTGTTGTAATGAAATTAATTGATACTTTACTGATAAGCACTAAACAAACCACGCTAATTTAATTTGCATCATATGAATGAAGTTTCGTAACATTTTCCCCAGAGCCTATTACTATGACCTAAAAGTAATAGTTTTATACAGTTAAAATTTAAAAGCATAGATTATGTATTCCACTCAAAGACTGTGAGATATATCATCTGAGAGTTCCATCTAAAAGTTCTCATCTGTCATGGATCATTATCTATTATACTCAACTTATTAATAATATTTGCAAACGTAAATTATTCATAATTGATACTTATAAATATTACTAATACACTCGCTGCTATAATTCACACCTTCTATTTAATTAGATGATTCTCTATTCTATTATACCTTACTTACTATAAAGAAGTCATCTAATTAAAAAGTGTGAATCACAAGTATGAATGAAACGGTAGATGTATTAATGAATATTACCCTCACTCTTATTCACTTAAATTAATGAGTATATATAATAATATGCTGGATTGAGCTATTTGTTTTATCCACTAAATATATTACATATCAGATACATTTTTTTTCAAACAGGTTTTAATAAAACTGATTGTTCTGCAGTGTTTCATTTGAAACATTAAAAAGGTTTATTTATTTAGTTGTTCCGACAATTGTGATTCTGTTAGCTCAGCACAAATATCAGAAGTCAAAACATTTTTAAACGTTATCTAATCTCAATCTATTTTCAGCAGGAAAAAAATCTTATTCTTAATTCAATATTAAAAAATAAGTAAGAAATGAATACATTGTTTAAAAAAATTTAGTTAAATACAATCATGCAACGCATTTTAATGGCATGTTTAAGGTTGAAATGATTTTCTCATTTTTGACAATTTATATTAAAGAATCTTAAAAACTGATTTTCTCGCGAAAAAAAAATCACAAAAATATGAACTTTCTTTTATATAACAAATCCTTATTAAATCATCAAATGATTCAAGAATTAGACAGAATGGAAAGAGTATATCGATCGATGCTTATAATAAAGATATATGTGTATCGATACTTATAGCGTGTGTGTGTTTGTGTCTGTATGTGTGGTGGCTCTCTAAAGGCCAGACCTACATATATCAAATTCGGCCTATGTATACCTTGAGGTTCGGAAATGGGCATCTCAGAGCAATTTTTTAAAAAAAATTTAATTAGAATCTTAATTATTTCGAAATTTAATCTTAATAATCTTAATCTTAATTATTAGCGAAATTTCAGCGTTTTTTCGTGATAAGTTCAGAAAATATTATCGTACAAAAATGATTTTTAGATCAAATTATAGATAAAAAAAATCCTTTTAATGATATCAATACTTTAACCTATAAATTAAACTTCCGTTTTCAATGAATTTTAAAAAATATTTTAGTTACATTTTTTAACATTTCGCACAAAATAAAAATAAAATTTATTATTTTATATTTAAATTTCCCATGCACGAGCGAGTTACACGCACGTGGGGGAAAATTTGCTTTTATCAATGTGTTGCCATGACCTTGACAAAAGTTCAAATTAAAAAGTAAGCTAATTATTACTATACTAAGAGTAGAAAAGTACAATTTTCAACATATATATGTATGAAATGGAATAAAGATAAAATGTGACATTTTCTTTTAAAAAAATAAATGTGAAAACAAAAATTTTGTGACGTTTTAAAATGGCTATATAATCAATTCAATAATTCAGTTTTATTTAAGGCATACATAATTTAATCAGAGTCCAATAGCTAATTTCCAAAATTTTATTAATTGGTATATTTATCTAGCGCGATTTTTTACCTCTCTAATATGCCTCCGCGCGACTTTCTACCGTTTTGAAGAAAGTATGCCAATAAATGTTTGGACTTTCCCCAAGATTGATTGCCTAAAATAATGAAATTATTGATTGTTCCAAAATAAGGATATTCAAATCTTTATAACTCGGTCAGGCCTGAACTTAGAAGATTGAAACACTAGATTGTCAAGATAATTTTACAGAATATTTTTTCTAGAATCGAAAGAGTATAAAATTTATACTTCATAATTGTTTTCAGAAGAACATTTATTGTTTGAAATAAAATAAAATAATATTTACCGCATTTAAATCTTTTTGAAGTTAAAATCGAATTTTATAACAACTCAGAGAAATTATTTTTATAGAATAATTCATCGAAATATTACATATATTATTTAAAAAATATTTTGTGTTACACATAAAATTAGAATGCTCCATTTTTTGTAGTCATATTAAAAAAAATTGGGGGTTTCAGAAAAAAGTTTTTGTATTTATTAAAGTTTCATCTCTTCCATTTATATTTCAAATTTAAACCGTAAGGCATCTGAGTATAAATTAAATAGAGAAACAGAACAGTTAACAAAATATCGTAAGGCTTCTATAATAATATAAGTTACTTGATTCAAAATTTGAAGATTAAAATTATTTTGCTGAAGAAACAAATAAGAGACCATGGTACATAAATATTTAATGAAAATTTTAAAGAGCATTAGTCCTGGCGAACCATCTGGTCTCAAAAGGCGACTTATAATCAATATTCTTGGCAAACCAGTTGGTCGTCTCTTTCTAATATAAATCAATGTAAACCTGAAAAACTCAATGTATTAAAATTTTTAATGTAGCAAAAAATAAAAGTCTTTTTCATCATAAGAAAATACATTTTCTTTATTATTATTAAAAGAAACAATAATCGTCTGCAAATAAAATTTTACCAAATGCCATTGAAAATACCGATCTTTAAATTCCTCTTCCCTTAATTCTTGCTAATATTATTTTTGTTTCTTTGTTTTTTATTATAATTTATCGAAAATTTGCAGTAAACTGTTAGTCAAGGATGACATTAAATGAAATCTGTTTCCAGGTATAATAGTTGTTCTAAATTTGTAAACAACTAATCTAAAGTGATAGCTATAATAATAAAATCGAAATTTGTTGACTTGCCGATGCATACGCAAGCACTAAACATGTGCATCGTTTCCAGAAAAAACAATCATCATTAGAACCACACTAGAACAAGGCTATTTCTCTTTCAGAAAAAATTCAAATTACCCAACCTTCAGTTCGATAAACTCGGAGCTAATCAGCTGACTCGTTATTAGCAGTTGGGCGAATCTGGCGCCCTCTACTCTGTGAATAAAGGAGCCATTTTCAAATTCTTCCTGAATTCCGTTCGCTTTCTCTGTTCTTGTGGAATGAGAACATCTGCTCTGTTTGACAGCGGCGATTCATTTCGTCTTCCGGCCTTTCCTTATTATGTGGAGGCTTTCAGCATAGAGTTTGCGTTTGCTTATTACTCCTGTGTTCCGACTTAAAGATTAATCTCATTTATCTGGTTTGAAAAAAAAAACTGTGAGAAACTTTAAAAAATGTTCTCCGTACAAAGACATAGCTGCGCCTATTGCGAAAAGCCGATTGCATGGCCTAAAATAGTTAATGTTGCTCTTTTGCCACCACCAGTAAAATGCCCAAAACAGCAACAACAGCGTCGTAAGACATTTAAAGAAAGACGGTCCTTGGGTAAGTGTCTATTTTGTTTTAATTCTAATTGCATTTGAATGCAAATGCTTTTTTTTTGTTTTTCGAAAATTTGAAAAAAATGTATACAAGTAAAATAACTACTGCATCTGTATTTTCAAAATAATAAGTATATGATATAAAATTCTAATTTGAATGAATGTCGACTTTACTTGGAATTTAAATTTTTTTGAATGACTTCTTAAATTGCATGTTTTTAAAGAAATCTTTATTTTTTTTAACACTGTCTTCTATCTAAGCTGTCTTGTTTCAAATGCATAAATCTTTCATATTTTTAATATTTGCAGCTTTTATTAAGTTTATTAGTTTTACCTCATGAGTATTATAATTGGAGTCCTTGTAATGTACTTTTATTTCTAAATAAAAAGGCGAAAATTTACTTTTTGTGCCGTATATTAAATTTAACTTAAATGCTAAAAGGGATTATCTCCTAACGCCTTTCATATTTCAAAATTTCATTGGTTAAACTACTGATATTTCAAACATTCTTTTAATGTTTATTCTTTAAATTAAACTTTCTATCGGTAGATCGTATTTAAATCTGCTTTATTATAGTATTGAAAAGTTTGTGCAAATTCATTTAACAGTAGTCAGTGTGGTGACGGCTTTATAGAAGTTATCAGCAATATATGAAATGCCGGACATTCTATGGAATACCTAGGCATTTTTAGGCAAAGTATAAAATATGATAATTACTAGTTTTCCTGTACATTGTATATAATCCCTTTTAACATTTGTTACTTTATAGAATGCCTTTTAAGCAAAGCATGAAAAAGTTGCAAGATTATTATTTAAAATATTTGATAAGTTTAGAAAAAAGGGTTCACAATATCATTTTCATCGTCTTTCTAATATGAGCGGAAACGGAAATCAGTTCAGTAAATATACCATCGTCATTTTGGATTAATCCGCTATCGACTATAATCTTATCCACGTTTTCGAAACGGGCTTTTTTGCATCGGAGATGGATTTCATACTTTGCGGGTTTAACATTTAGCACTCCATAGAATGTCTATGAAAAGTTTGAAGTGCTTAATCACTTCATTTATTGTGTACCAGATTTGCGTATCAGATGCATAGACATTCTATAAAATGCCTAGGTACTTTATAGAATGCTAGATTTCATACATATAATAAGAAATTAATGCGATTTGTTTTAAATTGCGAACTTGTATGCTTTTTTAACGGATTAGAACAATATATTTTTAATTTAATCGGTGACGGAATCAACCATTTTAAGCCAACTTTTCTCTAAAACGATGCACGATTAATTCTTTTTATTGTTATGCATTAGAATCGCACAGCACCAGAGCTCTATACGTTTATGTAATGTTAAACGAAACGTTTATCGAATTCTCGATTGGGGGAAAAATAACATTTTAGCCGCATGTAGTATTTATGATTTTTTTTTTTTTTTTGGCACTTGATCCTTTTTTTTTTTATCCGATTATAAAGTGGAAGTTCACCATGTCTTTGTTTAATTTATTTGTATATATTTACATGGCGAAAGTTTTAAAGAAATTACTTTTCATTTCTACGTCTGCACAACTTGAACTGTTGCATAATAGATTAGAACTAATTCGTCTCATTTTCATCCATTTCTAATTCTTACTCATTTGCAAATCAACTTGTCTTGAATAAATAGAAGCACATTGAAAATATTTTAGAAAAGTTTGCTTCTTAATTTATTGTAACTGATTTTTCATCTTTGCATAACTTAAATTTCCTCCGATGCATATTTCATTGTTGTAAAACTTGGTTTTTAAAATTAGTTTCGGATAATATGAACTGCAATAGACATTAACATCGCAACAAAAAATTTTTAATTTCCTTTTTTTTTAATTTGGGTACCTTATTTGAAATTTATTGAGTAAATCTTGCATAGAAATGTCAACTGCTGTATAGAACTGCTTTCATCGTCGTTCTACGACAGAAATCTGATTACTATTGGCACACTTCAAGCTCGTAAAATTGATGCTCAATATTCCTCGCATTAACGTTGAAGAAAATTTCGCAGCTATCTCATCAATTTAGGGAAATGTTGACAATTAGTAATAGACAAAGTGCACATTCTTTGCAACTCTAAAATGTATATTATCAAAAGACCAATTCCATAAATCGGTACTGATTTCCCCTCCCCCCCCCCCAATTTATCAAATATTTTTACATTTTAAAATTTCTTGCAATGCCGCATCTAAATTTCCTAATGAAATCTATCGATATATTATATCAATAAAAAATATAGATGTTTGAAAGAAAAATGATATCCATTAACGTACGTAGAGTGAAAGACAGATAATGAAATTTCAGTGTCATCATGATAAATTAAACGGTTATGAGAAATGCAGATTCTTTATCTTTCGATTGCATCAAAGATAAAACTAGGTTAGTGTGTCGGCCAATTTGGCTTTCATCGCATTCAATGTCATTCTTGTAATCTCTCAAATAGGTTATTCATAAACATATTTTGACCCTTGAAAATATTTATATTTAAGCAAATCCTTTGTTGTAATACGAAGTTTATCTTTCTGGGTCTCGAACTGATACTGACGATTACTATCTCCTAAAAAAAAATTATTAAATAAAAGGAGGGGTCTATTCCTCTATTAGTCTACGGCGTTCTAGATACTTTGTAAATTAAAGCTACAGAAAAAATGAGCGATAACCAACTCGAGTTCATGGTTGTTATCCAAAATCAACAATAAGTCTTATTTAATCGGATCATCTCGATTCCAAGTAGTCTGGAAACAAAAATGATAAAAAGAATTGGTCAGCTAAAACAAGTCAAAATTGAGCAATATATTATCTTGGTACAACTGCACCTACTAATGAAACAGAATTACTGTGAAAGGGCATGGTGACTTGTGAACCTCAGGGTTGCAGGCTCGAGACCAGATTCCACCGAAGAACCATCGGGGCTAAACATACTCCTGCTGGTATGGTGCAGAAGTTTGGAGAGGTGTGCCATCTCGGGTGTCGCCCTCGTCATCCGACAGATTCAAAATTACGAGTCCATTCCAAAATAGCCTTAGTGTTGCTTTAAAACGGGAAGTTAATATAATGGAGCTGAACTCAAAATTGCTATATCTTATAAATTTTAGTTTATAACAAAATCCAATAGTGTTCATTAAACTGGAATAAACTTACTAATATTTTTTCAGGATTGAAATACCCTAGAATTTAAAATGAACTTTGGTAAAACGGCTCATAAAAAGGAATTTACAATTCGAATTATCTTTTTACAAAGGAGGACTTAATTATTATTATTATACCCTATTTAAGTTAAGATACCCTATTAAGATTTTATTTTAGAAACATATTGGATACAGATTTGGTAAATTTCTGACTTGTGTGCAATTGTTGCAGGAGCTCAATTTTTCAGAAGTATAGAATGAAATATTTTTTCTATGTAAAGTGATGAGAATAAAATGTCAGCTAGTATCCATGTTCAGAACTTATCAACATAATATATTTTTGAATTTAAGCATGTTTGCTACCCTAAATGAGTATTTTAATTTAAGAGATATTAGTTACTGATTTGTCTGTTTTTTGTTTTCTTTTAGAAATGAGGAAGATGGAATCCGCCGAGGTCCGTTCTAAGTTTCTAAAGAAAGTACCTGTAAGTACATTTTCAGATTAAGTTGCTTCCCACCAGTATGTACAACAGTAAACTATTTGTAAAAATGCTTAGTTATTAAAACTGCTTACCATTCTTAAGATTATTAAAAACGCAGTCTAAAATTGTTCTGATGCATTGGTATTTTAAAGTCTCTTTCCAATCGTTACAGTGAAAACATTTCGTGCTCAGAATAAGTAGGACTACTGTATTTAAACCGCAATGCTATCATTAGGTATAAAGGAAGGTATCGCCTCAAACGAGTTTAGTCTTGTATTTAATTAAAAATGCTTATGAAATTCAATGTTCTGGAATTTTATGAAATATTCCACATTTTCTTTTACTTTAACCTTTTAGTGTAATCATTTAAAAAAAAATCTCGAAATTTTGATGAATTAAAGATTTAACCTTCTGAGATAGGCAAAATAAATTGACCGGAGTAACATAACTTCGATGGAATATGATCTACGTTAAAACTTAGCAAGCTGATTGGGCGGAATATGATATACGATCTACACTTCAAAACTGGAGATTTGTTTACAATGTTGAAGGAAATGTGATTATAGGAAGTCTGCCCATCCGTCCATATGGAACTCAAATGAACCAGTTAGATGGAATTTGGAATAGACTTTATTATTAGATAGGCTCGTCTAGAACGGCTAATTATTCTGTTAACAATATCTTGTATCAGTGTCACAGATTAAGGAAAAATTGCGATAGAAAATTTCAAGCACATTGGCAGATAATTAATAAAAATTGCAATTTGTAGCGCCCATTAATGATGAATTCATTTTATAGAATAATGGCTAATTACATAAATTTGATTGAATAAGGGATATTCAAGTCTGCTCACTTTCAAAAATAGATTGAAAGATACTGCGTTTGTAGGAAGGACGAAAATGACAGCGATTATTTTGCTATTTAATCTGAATCTGTTGATCAAATCGTTTACAATTTAAACCACCAAATTATGAAAATAATAAAGCGATGTGTTGTAAAAAGTAACATTGAAGAATGACACAACGAATATTCATAAAGCATTTTTCCTTACAATCAGTTATCTAAAGGGAAAAAAATTAATCTGCTATCGCAAATTTCTAGTTTTGAGAACCTTCATACTTCACAATTACCAATATTTAGAAAATCGATGGTTTTTGACCATCTCAATATCACTCGAGTTCTAAAATTTTACTCCAGGAAAAACGTATTTTTGTGGAAAAACCAGTTTAAATCGGTTTGAAACAATCGCGTAGCTATTGGATTACGCATGCGTCGATATTTAGAAAAACGAATTTTTAATCTCAATCGTTCGAACTCCAAATCGTTTTTTGCCAGCTAGAAGAACTGAAAATTAAAATTAAAAAAAATCCATTGTATGCCTTTTGATACCTTCCCTCTCATGCCTTTTATTTTCTACCATCACATTTTGAGGCTTCAAAAACGCCAAACCAGAAAATGTTCTCGCATGATTAAATTAGTTTGCTGAATTTCTCATTTGTATTGATTTTCTACTATACTACCAGAAGGTGTGTTCTGTGCTGTGAAATTTCGGTTTCTTTTCTGAGCTTCTGAATAGAAGACACAGCATTTACAGGCTATTGTTCCAGTCATTACCTTGTCTTAACGCATCGCTCCAATAACTGCAGAACTATCAGTTAAAACCGTAAATTCTTCTAATAAAATTATTTTTCATTGGAAAAACCAGTTAAATTTCTATCCTTTCTATAAAAACCCAAGATCTTTTATCTTAATTGATTTTTAAAGTTGTTCCCAACTTCTAAAATATTTTCCATGTTAAACTTCAGTATTGTGTCAAGATAATGCTATATTTATCGATTTCCTGCCTCGAATAGTGTTGACAGCTAAATTCCAAGAGTGCATTGTGTAAATCGTAAAGCACTTCAGAAGTCAATCTTGAAGATCGCTTTTATTTGAGAAATGGTTGCAATTCTAAAAATAAACGTTTTCTCCTTATTTCTGTTATCTTACTGAGATTTGTTATGAAAGCGTTAATTCCTCGCCTTTGTACTAAACATCTTATCAAAAAATTTATCAGTTTATTTTTTGGCTTTAAAAACAAATTTCTAAGTTCGAAATATAGAATCTTGGTAGCTGTTCGATCTAATTATCTGAGATTAAAACTGGAATTTTATCGAAAACATTAGAGCCGGTTTTCACTAGCGAATCGATTATGTAACCCAATTTTTGGAAAATAAAGTTTGAACTAATTACCTAAACATGGATTTTAATCTTTTCGGAGAAAAACAAGCTCGAAGTTCCTTTTCCATTGTTTGATTAATGTATATTCCATGCAATTATTGCTATTCCAAATGAGCTCATTTCTAAATCATCTAGTATAAATCTATGAAGTTCATAAATAACATGTGGGATTGCATTGTTTCTTTCCTGATTTAATGTTTCCTTCTAAGCTTTCGATATCTTTAAGATTTGTAGAAATCATTTTACATTGCAAAGCATAAAAATGTAACCTTTTTGTTATTTTTTTCAAGATGAATCGCATAATAGCCAGAATCTAATAAATTATCAGAAATGAATCAACTAGCAACTAGAACCAGCTAGAATGACTTTTTTCTCATTTGTATAATCACAAATGTATATTTAATACAGATGATTCATGTCGTATAATTAAACGTGTAATAAGCTGTCACTTTCTTACAATAAGTGGATTTCTCAATGGGATTTGAATGTTATCCTTACATTCACAAATCTCCTTATAACCAGCTTCACAGCTGAAGTATCGTCCTGTTGCAGCTTTCACAATTAAATTTCTTGTATTCACAGAACACTAAAATTTGTATTCGCAAACTGTATTCAAGCGTTCTACTCGTTCCCTTTATAGACAGACTGAATAAAATATGTAGTTTAGTTTGTTTATTTGGATGTTTGTTTTTTGCAAGATTAAATTATTGGTAAAAGCGTCTATTAACATAACTGCTCTGGGTGCAGCAGAGCTACTCGGGTTATCTTTTACCAATTTCTCTTCACATATTCATCATATGTCTGACGCAACGTAGAATTAATGGTACAACAAATGAATTTAGTTTACTCTACAAAACCATTTAAAACATTGAAATTTGAATAACTTTTGCTTATCCTTTTGTCAACTTGTTTTATGCTTTGTCTGTTCGGTGCAAATTTTCCAATCGATTGAAAACGCTCATTATCGACAGATGGCGAAATAGCAAATACTCATTAGGATGTTAGTTTAAAATATTGTAACTTCGCACACATAAGATTAAACAGAAAGCGAAAAGTTATTTAAAAATCTTATTATGCATTCTTAAATAGACATGAGTATAAAATTTCTCTAAGGCCCATATATATTTAAAACTCCATCCAGATTGTCCTGTGAATTTGATTGCCTATGAATTTTAAAATTTCACAATGAGATTTCCGCAATCGACAAAATCTTGAGTTTTCGAGTGTCAATCATATAATTTTAAAACGCTCTTCAGAAACTGCTAGTTATGAAAATCAATAAATTATTATTCAGGTATAAAACTTATCTGTATTTATATAAATTTATTATTATTATTATTGAAGAGAAATGAATAGTATGTAATTACTTGGGTTCATTGTTCTGCAAAATAGTTTAGCAGTTTGAATGCGCCATTCTTGTTCCCCCCCCCCTCGAGTTAAATATTTAATGCTTTGATAGAAATAACTTCATAGAAACAAGTGTTTTCGATTTCTGAGTATTGCCTCGTATTAGCAGCAGCTGCATTATTTTTTAAATAGGATCCATCTGTCTACGCATATTTAGGATTTCTTTCCTGTAATAACCGAGTTTTTTCAAAATAAGACTTAGATTGACAGAATCGATTTCCTTCTGCAATATTTGAATTCTCTGGAAATTTCTTTGTAGGAGCCGCCGTGTCCCACCTGGAGATGTCAAATTTCTTGCATTTACTTTGTCGAAATTAGTTGAACAAATTTTGTTTGATACTGTGCAATCCTATATCTGCAGATATTTTTTATTTTTGAAGTATTGAATTTCTTCTTGGAATTTCAAGATATCTTGAGTAATATGCGCGATAAATTTTACTTTAGCATATTTTTAAATTTGAATAAATGATCTGTCAATAAACATCTTCAACCATTCAAATGATTTGGCGCTTCATTCGTGCATCATCTTTTTAAATTGATAATATGAAGTGTTTTGGCAAAATTGATGCAAAAATGATGGTTAGTATAAAAACATTTAGTATCTTATCGTTTCCAGTGACGTATTAAGGAAAAGAGTAACTTAAAAAAAATTACTTTATTGTTCAATATAAAAAAATATCCTTTCATCTTTCCTCTCGCACTTATTTTGACGAATTAAACTTATCTTGACGCATTCGCAAAAACGTGGAGAGTTTAGAAGCCATTAGCAAACGATAGATATGGTAAGTGTTAGTCTTGGGAGATGCTATGGAAGTAAAGAAAAAAAAAACTTATGTCAAAGCCAATTTTAATGAGAGTAAAAGAATAAAACCATACTCTGGATAGTATTATACTTGTTAAATCATTATTGACAACTAAGGACGGGGGGAAAATAGTCTTTCCTGGACGCCACTTATTCTCACTTTGCGACTGGTTCTTGTATGAATCAAAATGCATTTCGAAATATATCATTTAATAGATAATTAAAAGGATGAATAGTTAGATTGGTACCTTGTTCTTCTGACTAGTGCCTCTTCAACTTTTGCTTCAGTTCATAACGCAAACACCCGAAAGTAAATATTCCATTATATTGTTTCCAATTCGAATATCAGCTTGTGAATCGGGGACCTGACATGTTTGAGAACATATATGAACTATGACGCACTTCATAAAATATGTTATGTTCTATGTGCGTGGTCTACATTTCATTAAAGAAAGAATGGCAGAAGTTGCAACTTGAGTCTCATTTTATTTACTACCTAATTGGATGATATCGTCTATTTTGTAAATTGCCGTTTTGAACCGTATGAATTATGATCTTGCTTAAAATTGGCATTTTTAAGCTTAAAAATATGGCAATTCGATGCATGCGTACGTACGAGAAAATCGGTTAAGTGTTCTGTCGTGTTTTCTAGCAATTATACCTTGAATCGCAGTGTTTCTAAAACCTGTACTATAGGCACTATTAAACTCCACCAGCATTTATCGGTGTATAAATAGCTAGTTTAAATTTGCACGTAAATAAAATCTATATAATTAAGGCCAATCCCAAGGCCGTAATTTTTGTTCTAACTCTTTCAGTATTTCTAATCGATAAAAATGGCTCTTAAAGGACGGGAAAACTGTACCGGCATTTCTTTCCTCCCAGCATTTCTCGTTGGAATTTTATTGAGAGAAATTTCTTGTGTAGTACTATTTACCGGTGCAGTTACGATCATCAAGCTCTTTCTTACAAAAAATTGATTCGCGATCCCAAAACATTAAGAATTTATTTTCCAGTTCATGATAAATAAAAATCAAATCGACATAATTGAATTTGATTTATCATAGATTAATGCTGATGAAAGGATTGTAAAGAGAAATTATCCTAATAAACTAGTGTTTTTTCCGTTTATTTCGAACGATTTTTTTTTTTTTTTTTTTGCTTAGTAAGCATTTAAAAACTATTATATTCTGCATTCTTCATGTATATTTGAATAAGGATCGTAGTTCTCCAAACAGAATGTGAACATATTTTCAAGTACATAAAATATGTGCATATTCGAAATTGAGCGAACAAAACAGCATTAAAACTCGTGTTTGAAGCTGAAGCAAAAGAAAAAAAAAGTTAATTTCTATTAACATTTTAAACTTGTGCTGCATTGCTTGTTTCTGATTACAAGACACTATATAAATATTGAAACTAGAGTAATCTTCCCAAAACTTTCTCGCCATTCTTTAATGGTTATATTTCCTACCCCACATAAAACTGTGGACTTGGTGCAAGGCTATGAATATTTTATATGGCATTGACGAACAATAGTAAAGAAATGTCGATCTTTGGCGAGAATTTAGCATTTTTGCTGAATCCGCCGTGTGACCTTTACTGATTTATCCCTGGTATCGAATTCGAATACATATTTTTCAACCGATTGAACCCAAAATTGAACAAGGAAATATAATTGAATTAAATTTATATATTTAAGTCGTTTCGTTTATGAATTATCGCTTTTATATACTTGTGAAAGTAAAGATCAGCACAGATGGTCAACTTCTCGACGGATTCAGTTCCAAACTTGATAGGATTTTAAATCTTTGTACCAAACTTCGTTCACTTACCACGAGAATTTAAGAGGGATTTGTCCAAATATAGACATCTTTTACTCAATATTGGATTTGTATGCATCAAATTGCGTCCGTTTAGGTGAAAGCGTTTGAGTTGTGTTCATAGATCAGCCAACAAAGATAATACCAGAAATGTTCTTCGAACTCTGGGAAGTTTGAAACAAAAATGTATCTTGACGACTGCAGCACTTTATTTCGTATGCGAGAAAGTGAAAAGCATAATGAATTAACATCGCTAAACTTAAACCAAAATTTTTTCGTTCACCATTTAAAACTTGGGTGACTAAAGACATCAAAAGCAAACCCCTCCTCCCATGTTAAACAAACCGATCAGTCATCTCCTATTGTTAAGGTAACATTTCAACAGAAACCACAATGTTATCAAGCACGCGCTCTTCAGCGTGAAGAGCTTTGCTGTATTTTCAATGTCACACTTCGATAACAGTTGCGAGAAAAAAAAAAATTTGGGTTTTCTGTTTTGACGATTATCAGCACGATCCAGACGTAATGGTGGGAAATTGAGCACATTGTTTCCTAAAATGGGGCTGAATTACTTAAATATCTCGTAGATAATGTTCCGATTGTTGAGTCAAAATTGAAATATCCTTTCTAGAAATGTTTGCTTCGACACCATGAAGATAACTTATGGGATTTTCCAAAAGATGGCGGAATCTGTAAATTTAAGATTTTAAGGACTTTTATGTATCGACTGTGGGCATTTCGAGTTTAACTTCCGACTTAAATTAAATAACTAGCTGAGATGCGAGGCACCGTTAGTGATAAAATTTTCATTTTTTTTTTACTAATAAAAATTATTAAATATCTAACACCATTAAAACATTTTTATACTTCATATTTAGTAAAATTTGGAATTTGGATAAATGTATAATATAGAAAAAAAATAGTTCATATCAAATTAAGTATTGAGTTACTTTCTCGTAAAAGACGTTTAACCTCCATGTATATTTAAAATTAGCAGTCAACATTTTTAATTTGGTAGATAATTTTGTCAGCTTCAATTAAAATGTGACTATATCTTGCAAAAAGTATTTTCTCGAAGAATTCCAAATAGAAATAAAATTAACCTCAAAAAATTAATGCAGAAAGTTAATTTTTTCATAACTTATTAAATGTGTATCATTCTTCAAAAAAATTAACTTAAATATTCTGAGCGGAAACTTTAATATGTTTACATTATGAAATTGGAAAGCAATAATTTTCAATAGTAAATTTCAATCTTGACCTTTAAAAGCATTGAATCAAATTTTGAATCCATTTTTAAACAGAAAAGTTAAAAACAACTTTCAAATTGACTTTTTTAACTATCAGTAAAATAAAATTATATAATACTCAAATATCCCTTTTACCCATATTTTAGCAATTTTAAATCTGGTTTACGACCCAAATCTTGGTCGTTGCCATGTTTGCTAACTCAATAAAAGCATAGTTTTTGATTAATTCCGTATTTTCACTATAACTTTCCTTACTTCCCCTTATTTGTAGGGAAGGGAGGAAATTGCTCAATTGCCTATATTTCTGCAGGTAACGGAACTGTTCAAATGTGGAATTAGGCATCTTGTGATCCTAGTCAGCGTAGACATTTATGACTGTATAAAAGTATTCCTCGTTTATATGCAATATTTAAGTAATTGCTCATTATCTATAAATACTGTAAAACTAAATAAACGTTATTGAAAGAGGTGAGAATCCGACAAATTATATTTGACAATGTTTTAATATTTTAAAATATCAAATTGCAAGTTGGTTTCCAAATATAAATGAAATATCTTTTCAGTTTATTTGCCTGCAGACCCATAGACCATAAATGGCAATTGTCCAGTCAGAAATTCGCCTAGTTCGCCTGAGACTAGTTACATTTTAGTTACGTAGATTAGTTACTCAATTTACAGTACTTTCTAACTTCGTCCTGTAAATTGAGGCTTGTAACAACAAGAATTCTTTATTCTATTGTTTGGAATAGAAATGAATCTGTGGATTCAAAACTACATCGTACATGCGAGATGGGATTTAATTTGCAATTCTGTTATATTTCCACGGATGGTTTTGTCATATTAAAGTTTCAATATTATTTACAATGGAAGTTTGATATCTTATTTTTTAAGTTCGGTTACTGATTCCGACCACTGGTTGTATTCAGAAATTTACAAGCTTTTAGTAAATATTTAACACTTCACTGCATACCTATCAAATTTCTATTTTATTTTTCTTGTTAATAATTAATAGCTCTTTAGAAGAATTTCCTAGTGTTTTTAAATAGATTTTAAAATCGAATTGTTAGAATAGAAAATTTTTCAAAATTCTTTTTGTTTTGTGTATTTTTATTATTTCCCACGGTAAAAAAAATGAAATTTAAAACATCGAGTATTGAAAGGTTAACACTTCTCTTGTATATTAAATTATCAAACCCATCGTTAGATTTCGTCTATTTCAATCCGTCTCAAATTCTAAATTTTTACTTTTGATCTGAATAAAGCGAATTTTGATGCATTGTGAAGTTAATATGCATGTATTATCGATAAATTTCCACCTTTCTGAAAAATTCGAGTTATGAATCTACAGTAAAATTTTCTAGATGTAATCGAAATCTGACTTCAAATCATAGTGGATATAAAGCATCCGGCTTAAATTCGTAAAGTTTATTTACAAATTTCCTGATTTTCTATTTTTACTTGTTTTATAATTACCATAAACTGAAACCATTTTATCAGGAGTTTCTTTGAATCTCAAATCGGAAAAATTCCTTGCAAGAACGTCATCGCACGAACTTTTTAAAATAAACATCTTGTACAAATTATAGGAAAGAAATTCGTTTACGTAGTTTAAATTTCTGTCTCTTTACCTTTGAAGATGCAGTGTTTTAAAATATATTTCGAATGCAAAGCAATAAAAATGAGATATAAATCATTTTAATTTTCCTTGCTATTAATCCTGTTTATTTGTCTAATTGTCTAAAACTTTTATTCCTAGGTCATCGTCGAAAAGTCCGACAGAGAAAAGGTTCTTCCATATCTCGACCGCGTCAAGTTCCTAGTTCCTTTGGACATGACCATGTCCCAGTTTGTCGGCATAGTCAGGTAATTGCATTCTTGGTATTAGTACAAAATGAAAGAAATTTAAATTGTCGAAAATTTTGTTTTTCTTTTATCAAATCTGTTCTGCATCTTTTGCCATAAAATGCGTTGTTTCCAAGGTATTTTTCTAATGCTTTAAAATTCTCTACTATATACGGTGAATCTATCCTAATCTACCAAACGAAAGAGGTTAATGGAAAAACCCATCTAGGTCATAAAACACTATGGCAACTTCATCTTATTTCTTCATCGTATCACCAGTTTCAAGTTATGGTGCATAAAGTGATATTATTAATCGGGAACAATTCCAGTTTAAAAAGTTTGATTGCCCTGCACTTAAAATGCATATTTTGAAAGATCGGAAAAATTCTATACATCGGCACTATTTTCGTCAGGATACCTAGATTTAAAAAAAAGAGCTCCAAGCGCCGAAATACGTGCATATTTTAAATGTAAATTTATCAAACTTTTTAAATTAAGATTTTTTCTATTTATTGCATATTCATTTTATCCGCCTTTTAACTTGCGAAGGCTAAGAAAAAGGATAGATTTGACATTGGCCACATGGGCGTTTTTCATCGCCCTCTTTTTCTGACAGATGAAGTTACTCATCTTGTCTATTAAATTCTCATTTACACTTGGAGGTACACAGTCAAAGTTCTACTTCATGCGTCAAAATTTTTCCTCGCAACCGAAACTAGTTTTGATCGACTCTTTTTTTTTTTTTTTTATCTCCGACATCCTAAGATTTCATGAAAATTCAGAAGAATCGAATCTTCGTTTCTTGATCCTCGATTACAGCTAAAAACTTTGTTTGGATCAGATTCCTTTATTTAAATTGAAACTGCTAATTAGAACACTTTTGATTCCACTAGGGTTTATGAATCTTGATTCCCCCCCCCCTTCCTCCTAACGGAAGTCGTTGCATGCATATTTTGGGAATTTCAAAATCTATTTTTTGCGTCGATCATATTCTTTAACCATTTGCACTCGGAAAAGCAATTCGATGCAAAATTATTCACCTAATACCAGGGTTGCTTCTGTTGGTATTTTTAACAATAAAAATTGAAAAATAAAATGCCAATGATAGTCTTAAATGGTGACCTCGATTCGCTTTTCGAGTGCAAAATGTTAATATGGTGAATTAAAAATTTTCAAACTTGGAGCGTTTGAATCATTTTAAGCGTTCTCCTTAGGGCGCAAAAAAAAAAAAAAAAAAAAAAAAAAAGTTGGGAGCGATATTGCAAAGCATAACTGCTAAAATGGAATTTCTGATTGATCTGGAATGAGAAACTAATTGTTTCGTAAGTTAAGTAAAATGCGTATTTCGAAAAAAAATGGTTTTACAAATTTCTCAGATCAACGTACACAGTAAAAAAAAAAACCACTGTTGGGAAAATTTAATGAGGTCTGTTTCCTTCGGATTTCTTGCGTTTCGGTAATATTTTAAGCTTTGTCGTTAAGCGATAGAAGCCAAGAGAATAATTCGGTATTTGTAAATTTGTTTTGAGAAATCAATTGTTTGAAACAAATGCATCTTTTAACAATATTTCCGAGGTTCAAAGTCACGAAGGCAAGACATTTTACAGTGTATTTGAAAGACGAGTATTGAAACGCTGAATCAAAATGGGAGTGCAAAGTATATAGAAACTTGCTGCGTTCAGATCTAAAAAACTTTTCAGGCAAAAATCGGCTAGAAGGACAGCAGATATTATTAGTCAACTTTCTCTTATTTCCTGCCGACATATTTTAAAGAAAAGACAAATCTGTTCATTTCCATTCCCCACTATATGTATTAGACTTATTCCCCATGATGCAACTCGAAACTTTCTCGCTTCCAAGTTAATGCCACTGTACAACTTTTATTAGCACTTAAATCAAATGAACAGAAAAATAAAAAAAAAATGGACATAAATGTCTCGAGTAAAACTTCTTCCAAATTATTAATGCTACAACGTGCTTAATTTCAGATATTTGCGAATATCTCTGCAAATACACTGAATTCAAATTATTCGTTATCTGGTTGTTAAAATGTAATAAAAGTGAGGTGGTAGTTTTTAATAATTACTAACATAAATTTCGATATAAGAATTTCTTATCAAATAAAAAGATATTATCGTACTTGACAATTTTAGCCCTTTTTAACAACCGATTTAGATAATACTTGGTTATTGGAGAATTCTTTTGACTCTTAGCTACAGTAAACTTGGCTAAAAATAAATCTTGTTCAAAGGGATAGCGGTAATACATGGGTGATGTTGCATTATGATCACATTTGAATTTGCTATTAAACTTGAGCATTAATCTCGCTTATGGTATAATTTGCTGCATGGGAATTTTCAACCTTGCCATTTTGATTATTTGATTTGAATATCACATCATTAGTATAGAATTGCATTTGGAGCTGCAGTGGCTTCGACTTCTGGATACACAAGTTCTAAATTCAATACCAGATTCTAACAAGGATTCACCTTGTATAGGTATCGAATGTATTTTAAATTTATCGTCAGGCAATGTTTTCCCCTCGGAATGATGCGGAAATTTGGCGGAGATGCAGTCTGTCAAAAAAAGTATTGGGGCACACTACATGATCCGATTTTTATCATTTTACTTAAATGTACAAATGAAACTGAAAGAAAAATATTTTGATATATACTAATAATAATTCAAACAAAGCTCCAATATTAATGCAATTATGTTTATAATTGAAAATAAAAGAAATCAAGTAAAATATTGGGACGCTTCCCAATATAATAAAAACAACTTGTGTAAACTTAACTTGTGTAAACTTAAAAGTTAATACCTTGTCGGGCCGTCCTTGCTTATTATGACCTCTCGTAGTCTATTTGACATAGATTGACCTTATTTTTTGCGAAATGATCCGTGGATTTTGGCCCACTCTTTCCCAAAAGTTTTCTTAAATTCTGCTTATTAAAAATTTGATGTTCATACAGTTTTGGTGGAAAATAATCCCATGCATGCTCAATAGGATTAAGGTCTGGACTTTATGCAGGAGTCTTAATAATAGGGCAGTGATAGAGGGTCCATAACTTGCAACTATCCAGTAGGTTTCGGGTACAATTTAATGTCTTGAGATTCCCAGTTTGCTCACACTTTGCATTAAATTTCACTTCAGAATGTCAAGACAGGTATATTTATTCTTTGTACCATCAATAAAATGCATGTTCCAGTGCTTGTCATATAACCTTAAACAATTTGATTGCCACCTCCATTTTTGATAGCATTCCGTAGATTTTTGACATGAATTGCTGTATTTGGTTTCAGCCAAACTTTTTGCTTGTCATCCGATCAGAAAATGTTGCATTTGCTTTCTCAACAAAAATTGCATTTTTCTGAAATTATTTTGGCTGCTTTACATACATTTTAGCAAATGTCTGCCTAGCTTGTCGATTTGTTTTGTTGAACTAGGGTTTCTTTGAGGTACTCTGCAGAGATTTTTTTTCTGACAGTTTCAAGATGTACAGATTTTTCAAACTTAATTTTACATTTCAGAAGCAATCTTATTGCACTATTTTTCGATTAAAGTGAATTTGTTTCACAATCCACATCTCTTCACATTAATTAAATGTCCTTGGACGCTCAGATCTTTGCTTATTTTCAACACTATTGGTTTTCTTAAATAAATGAATGTTAAAAACAGCAGGCCTACTCAATTGTAAGATGTATTCTATACAGCGAACTGATTTTTCTAGTGGTTATTACAAGATTTCAACCGATATATCTGTTTCTAGCCATTTTTTTCTGTAAGAAATCTTATCTGTGGAAATTTTTGTTTAAAATTATAGTCTGAAAATATTATTAGTAGTAAATTGAATTCTATTGATGGGCTATATATTTGAATTTCTCATTTCAAAAGTGTCCCAATACTTTTTAGACTCCTATCTGCCTTTGAATTATATTTGAAAAGCTAGATAAACTTGTAGTTCTAAAATAACAATGAAATTTTCCTTATAAATTATACACCAAATGTTAAAATATTTCTCGATTCATTTTGTTTTTATTTTAATGTGATAAACAATTTTATAAATAGCTTTACAGTTTTCATGCCATGTATTCAATGTTTTTGAATGACTGTGCACTGACTTGGATATCGTCCTCATCATCTGAGTCTGAATAGCGAAATCCATCCCAAAATACTGTTATTCTACTTTAAAATGAGACTTTAAAACAAATAAAATGGAATTCCGATGAAGTAATATCTGAATTTTATGGAAACCGATTAATCTGTTTGATTTAAAGATGACAATTCAATTTCTCCTGTAAATAGCAAAGTAAACCTGCAATGCCAGTGTAGGGAAACAAAATATGCAATCTCTTCAATCTTCTGATGATGACTTGCAATATTCCTGTAAACTTCCTTGTTGGAACAAAATCACGTGCTTGAAGGGTTAGTGATCTACGGATTAGAAAAATCCACTCGGTCTCTGCAGCTGCTGCTACCGAGTTTTCTCTGAATGAATCATGCCACAGGTGATTTTGAAATTGCTAAGAAAGATTTGTCACTTGCTTTTCTTTGCCATTAGTATGAGCTGCAGATGGTTGAAAAAGTAAGATATTATTTGGGGTTTTATTCTCCAGCCCTAACGTATCGTCATCGGTGACGTTTTCTAAATTGTTTTGGGAAAAATGATTCGCTGGTTTGAATCAACAGCTTTGTTGGTACACGTGCACAGTTAAATTATAACAAGGTTCCGCTCCTCTTTAACGTCTATCTCACGTGAAGGTCGTGTTTGTTCAGGTAAGATTCGGATGAAGTCTTGTTTACTTACTCGAATTTCTGCTATAGCTTACCGACGATGGCCTCGTTCTAATACTCTCCCACTGCTAATTTCAGAAAAGAATGTGACGCAACTGTTATACGAATATTGTTCAATGTTTGTTTTCCCGTAACGTCCGAACTTCGTACATGTACTTCAATATAACTGCTGATCAAAGTTGGTAAAATTGGATAGAGAGTATAGAATACGAATTTCCATTCCTCGTTCGAATCTTACACTAATTTGATCTTTGATTAACATCAGCTAATGGCATAGTTAAATGAAACTGTAATTGGTAGGTTTATGCCGTCTTTACCTAATATTTTTTCAATAATTTCTTTGTTCCCACATTAACAAAAATTCAAAAAATAACACGTGTAATGAATGCAAAAACACGTGCATATAAAATGAAAATTTCTAAGTTTAAAAAAATTAAGTTCGTGGTGGCGTGCTGATAAGGTCTTACCTTCGGGACAGGATTCCAAGTTTCAGATTAAATTCCAACAAAGAGCCAGCATCTAAGCCTATCTGATGCACAATAAATCCATCGGGGCTAAATGACCTCCCACTGGTATGCCAGCTCGGGTGCCGTCCTTGTCATTTAACTGCTTTTCAAAATTACGAGATCTCAAAATAACGGTATTGTTGCTTAAAAATGGGATATTAACACAATTAAGTTAAACGAAACTTTAAAAAAAACATTAGGGGACGAAAATGCCATACGCTTCATATGCTTGCAAAGTTATCTTAAATATTATATCGAAGGAAAGCCTGACTTAATAGCGATTTTATTGATTTTAATTTGTCTATCCAAAACAAATCTCTAAATTTAATCAGATAGTGCATCTGATTAAGGGGATGGGAAATTGGAACATCAGTAAATAAAATATTTTTAATTTCAGAAGGAAAAATTAAATTTAATTACTTGATAGTCAAATGATTTCTTGAATGTGAAGATTGCTCCTGATATGATTAAATCTTAATGTTCGAGTAATCAGCGTATTCTTTTCTTTAAATCTTCATTAATATCAAACTTATTAGAGTATCGCAAAGAAAAAAAATTTTCAATTTTCAAAAGCCAGTGGCTTTTAAGAGTATATTTAGTCTTCCCATTTTTTTTTCCCCTCGTAACATTTTTCACCTTTTTTTTTGATCGAGGAGAATTCAGTTTTTTAATGCTATTCTTTAATATCATTTGGTACAATTATTTTTAATGTATTTTCTTGCTCTAATTCTTTCCAATGCTTTAACCATACGTCTGGCGCAGTTTAGCCAAGGTTGGCTCTTTGCGCCATTAAACTCGCAGTCAACGAACTTGACGTCTTAGGGTCTATTTTTATAAGTCTGCTTAATATTTGATTTTTAGTTTTGGAATAATCGTGTCTTTCAACATAAAACTCAATGTTCCGACTTTCCTACCTTTTTCTCCCACACCTTATCCAATGCAAACATAAGTGTTTTGAACTGTCAATCCAATAGCTTAAAGCAATGACATTGCTGTTGTGCATTTTTTTCCCTTGTTGTGGCTCAAGAAATCTTGGTCTGGATTTAATGTGATTTTTAGTTTATTTCTAAATGAATTAAGCACAGCACGTTATAGCACTAATGTCACGCCGTCTGCTTAGTTTATATTCATCTGATCATGTATGGCAATGAAATTGTTTTCCTTTCCAGAACTCGTCTGAAACTGAAACCCACCCAGACATTCTACTTGATGCTAAATAATCGCAGCGTGGCCACCATGTCGCGGTACATGGGTGACATCTATGACGAATACAAAGACGAGGATGGCTTTCTGTATTGTACATACGCCGCTCAGGAGATGTATGGATAGCACGTCCTTCACAATTTAGGTAAAATTACATTTTAAACCATTTTTTATATGAAAGTTAATGTCCTAGTCCAAATTTTCCAAGAGCATGCTTTTAAATATGAAAGTCCTTTAATCTAATAACGGTAAAATCGGATATCTATTTGCAGCTCGCATAGTATGCAATTTAATGGTAATCGTGCTTGCATTTCATTGAATGGCCTAAAAAAGTTTCCAATGAATGCAATCTCTTAGGATCTTGAGTACATTATAAACTCTGTGAATTTTCCACTGTATTTTTCGTATGTATCTTAATGGTTCTGAAATCGGAAAATATATGCCGACTGAATTTGTTGAATTCAAATTCTAACCATGTTATTTGCCATATGTGCGTCGAAACGTAATTTCTGGATATAAATGGGTTTTATAACACATTACTTTTTTAATGAGAAATTTCCAGCTGTACTTTAAATATTTTAATTTCATTCGAGTTTAGTCAAAGATGGCTTTTGTGCCATAAAATACAAACTTAATCCCAGTTGTATTTTCTGTCCATAGCCAAATTTCGAGTCGCGCTTCATGAGTTTGAATCTTCTAAAATATATACTTATCTACACATCTTTTTTCAACGATTCCATGACGCTTTTGTATTACTCTGGAATTTGAATAACTTTTATTCAGAGCAAATCTCGCCTCTAGAGTAAAGTAAATGCAAGCATTTTAAATATCTCCGTTTAATAATTTCTTAAACTGTTTGCCAATTTTTAAAATAGAAAAGCTCCATTAGATACAAGACCAGCGGTGATTCTGTGACTGGACTGTTGTGGTATCGAGATCAAAACGGAACAGATGTGCATACGAATATAAGGCACACTAGATCCATCGAGGATCAAATGTCCTTCCGTTGCTGTGGTGTGGCAATTTTGCTATAAGGTTACTTCTTATTATATAGCCACTGTTCACAATCGTGATATCCTTCAAAAATAGGCCTAATATTGCTTCAAAATGGGCAAACTAAATTAATCTTCAGCTTATGTCATTGTAAATGACATTCGTCTTAAGACGATGGACATTTTTAACAATTCTAACATCCTGCTTATAACGTATTACTTACATTTCTTTGCTATAAATGGGTTATTCAGTTAAATCTTCCATAGAAAAGAATAAGATATTAATACGTAGATCTCATTAAGCTATCCGCAAAATATAGCCTTTTTACTTTCTCTTATACGTTGCATAAGAGAAATTATTATAATCGTCGAAAATTTCGAATTCGAGGTTTTGATGAATCTCCTCATTTTAGACTTCCCTGCGTTCGAAAAACATTTTTAGGCAATTCATAAATGCTTAGAGTAAGATGGCTGAAATTTGGTATGCAGTCTTAACCAAATTTTCAAACAATTTCAGTGAAATTTGTTCAGAGGAAGTCCGGCTGTACGAATATCTCCACACGATAATTACAAAACGAAAAGAGCTAGACACATAAAATTCGGTATACAGATTTAACATCTATAGTGTATATACCTGTCAAATTTTTAACCAAATCCAATTAAAGGTTAACTGTCTGTCTGCTTTCAGAGACATGTAAACACGATAATTCAGCGCAATGAGTTGAACATATCAAATCTGGTACAAATGCAGTTGTCTCAAATTTTTGTTTCACTTAGTTCAGGAAAGCGTGTCTAAAACATAAATTCGATTTTTATGTACTGTTGATATATATGGGGGATTAATCGACTAAAATAACACGAGATTCAGATAAAATGTTAAAAATGTTGATATTTTCTAACAATTGTATACGCCAATACAGAGCAAGACGTCTCTGGCATGACGAGTTAAGACTATGCGGGAAACTTTTGGGTGACCACTCCCGCTAGTTAATATCTGTAGCTTTTGTTAAATAAACTCGTAAAGAACTAGATAATCATCTTCGTATAATTTTTAATCTCTTGCTTTTAGTTTCACGCAATATTAATTCAACATTCATTTTTATAGATACAAATTCTCTTTTGCCATAGTATTTAAAAGTAAATGGACGATTTATTAGCTACATTTTACAATCAATATTCAGCCTAAAGTATCTTTCTTTTTTTCCCCTTCAGAGAAAAGATGGAAATCGGTTCTCTTGAGGAATGAGCTGTTCCTACCCAAGAGATTCTCCAGATGAAATTGCTCGTCCCCAAAGAGACGGCACGCTCGATGAAGCGATCCGTTTTATACTCCTCTGTAAATCTGACATGTATATATTTTATACTGCTGTGATATTTTCCTCTTTAACCCCATTAATCTAAAATAAAAGGTTTATGGTTTATTTATACTAGTTTGTGTTCAGTTTATTTTCTCTCGGTACAATGCAGTGGACACAATTTTCTTACAACACTCTTGCGTCTTTCTCCAACTTAACGTTTCTCTACATTTCATTAACATCTAAAATACTTTTTCATGCTACTGTGATATGTCGTAAAATTTCTATATCAAAATACTTTTGTTTGTAGTGAAACAAAAAAAGCCCCTAAATTAATAAATCAATAAATATTTTTAATTTCTTTTGAAATAACTTAATCATGTAAAACGGAAGATTTTTTATAACCTGTACAATGACAACTTGCCTCGGCATTTTCAAACTCTTATCTAGATAATTTACTTCTTAAAACGTAACATTAATGAAACTGTAGTTAAAATGTGTGTTTATAGAAATATCGTTAACATTTAAAATTCTTCTATTGTAAAAATTTGTGAGATCGTATTTAAATCGAGGGTTTCTAAATTTTTAAACAGTGCGATTTTTTTTTTCAGAAACGAATAGTACATTTTTTTTTCAAAAAGTTGTATAGACCAAAAAGGAAATTTTGCAAAAAAAATATTTATTAAAAAGAGAATGTTCTCACAAATGATAAAAATGCAGCTTCGAAATTAAGACACTCGCACCCTGAATTTATAGTACTATTCATAGAGCAACGAGCATTCCTGTTGAGGTGTCAGGGTCTGAGGTACTGCATCAAAATGCAGTCTTAAGCGAAGTCGCAGATTGTAGCAACAAATGACTCAACAGATCTAGCGGGTGAAAAAACTTCTTTTTATACTTTTTTCGCACACTGAATTTTGTTTTGTCAATCGACACGAGTCGCTTGTCTGCATATTGTGCTTTTCTGTATTTTTTTCCAAGTGGCTTGAATATTTCAAAACCACGCCGCATTTCTGCAAATTGTGGAAAGGCACTTGTACATTAAAGATCTTCTGTTCAAGACTATTTACCAGTATTAATCTTAACCTGTCAGTTTATGTTGTTACTGACAAAATTAATGCAGATTTTGTTTTTGGATATGCTTTATACTATTTTATTCCGAATTGCCATCAAAACGTAATGGATCCTGTTTGGAATGTTCAGAATGGCAATTTTATTTGAATAAACATAAGGAGACTTTTGAGCTAATAAATACTAAACAAAATGTGTAGTATTCCGTAAAGTAATTAACTCGCTTTCATTCGTAAGTGGAATCTGCCCTTAATTGCCCGTTATCGCTAAACGCAGAATAATAGGATCGCGTCGTTAATCACTGGTCGAATTATGTTTGAGAATGGGAAAAAATGTTTGGCAATAATTTTATTTCTTAAATTAGATGGGTTGGTTATCTCCCCCACCACCAACAAAAAAAACATATTTGCTTGCGAATAAAAAAGAGATGTATTCAATTTAAACACGAAAATACGATTTTATAAAAGGTTATCGAAGAAAAATTAAGTATTTTGAACAGGGCAAAGGAATGGTCATTCTAACGTTAAAATTGTTCAGTCTGGAGTAAATTTAAATGTATATAATATTTGGAAAAATATTTCTAAATTTTTTTTGCCTCTAATTTGAGTGAAATCTTTCATTTCAATTAAATGTTATACAGAAGGAATAGCCTGGTAAAAAGATCAGATCGATGTCTGCAATTTCAATTGAAAAAACTGTTGTCGAAAAATTCCTATACACATTCGTCTCCAAACTAGTACGAAAAAAAAAAATTCAAATATACTGTTCCTTGATTTCGGATATTACAATGATCGGTTTTTAGAAAAAAAGTGAGGAAAAAAATTGAAATTGAAGCTGTCATTTTGGCTCAATCACTCGACTGCAATGCATTTTCCGATTAACCTTAGCTGGTACACAATATTTAAAATTTTGAGATAAGTAAGAGTAAGGGTTTCCTCTTTCAAATTTAATTTTCTCTTTTCTGCAACTGAATGACTCGGAAATGCCGTTTGCTATCGTTACTTAACTTTTTCAAAATACGCCCCCCCCCCCATCTATGCGTTCGGAAAGACAGAAAAGGGCTAACATATAGATCTAAAATTTTTATTAAGCACGTACTTATAGGAAACGTACTTATAACTTTTTATTAACACTAATAGGAAATTTTTTAAAAAATCAACTCAAAAGATCAATTTGAAAATTTTGAAATCTTTCCATTTTTTTTTAATCTACTCTTGCCCTATTTACGCAACCTTAATGTTTCATAATTCATTGTGTAAACCTTTTTAATTCTTTTTAAAACTTTTTTCTCTCTGATCGATAGTTTTTATTAGAGCACAAAAAATTAATTTTACCACTTTCATCCCGTTATCCGGTCCGATATCTGGGAGAAAACATAGCAGTTAATCTGGATGACTAACTTAGCTTAAACCAATAATATTGCTGTTCTATAATTTTTCCACATTTTAATACGTTCCATGATAATTCTACTGAACTGAAATTAGTTCGTGAAATTTAGAAGGATGTTCACTCTTTGAATATCCTTGAGATCAATTTTTTAAAAAATGGGACAGTGACAGTGCGGTTGCGAGTAAAACAATTAAAAGGATCTGATTATCTTCGATTGGTATCGATTTTAACCTTCAGTCAGTAAATATATATATGTAATATCACCATAATGTGTGTAATAATTTAAAATTTTGTTGGATCCTAATTAATTTCCAAAGTTTTATTTTGATTCGGCTCATAGTTGCTTCATTCTGGAATGTTCCCTTATTTCCTCATCACGTTCTACTTTTTCTATTTAATTAATTCAACAGAAGTTTTGTAAGAATGCTTTCGTCAGCGGTTCCCACACTCCGAGTGAAGGGATAAAAATTTCTTGATCTAACACATTCTTTAAAAAGATTGATATAATTCCCTTACCTACATCGACACGTGTAAAGAAATCCCTATCAAACTCGGACAGTATAAAATCATGGGGATAAATATTTCATGACCACTTTACTCTCTTCTGCCTTTGTATCGCTTGTGAACGGATGTCAGCTCGCCCTCTCTCCGTGTACATAAAATGTGCCTCTCGGGATGGAATAAAAGCGAAGCTTAAAATTACCGAAGTGTCTTCTTCCTTTGGCCTCTACTTTAAAAAAATTATGTTTACACACACACATAATGTAATATTTTTAAATCCAATTTAAACTTAATTAATTTCCTAAACATTTATCTTAATTTAACCCATATTAACTTCATTCTAAAATGTTCTCTTATTTCCTGATCCAATTCCACCTTTTTTATTTAATTAATGCTGCACGAGCTCTGTAAAACTGTTGAAATCGGCAAGTCCCCACACTCCGAATGAAGGAATAAAAATCTGTCAAGCTACGCAAATTCTTTTAAAAGATACCTATAAATCCCTTAAATAAATCCACAAGTGTAAAGAAATCCCTATCGGAATCTCATAGTATAAAACCACTGAAAAAAAATATTTCACTCCCCCTTTTTTGCTCTTGTGACGCGCTGTAGACTGACGTAGCTCGTCGCTTCTTGCTTGTACATAGAATATACCTCCCGGAATGGAATGAAAGCGAAGTTTTAAAATTTTCAAAGTATCTTCTCTTCGGTCGCGAGATTGCTTAAAAATGTGTTTTTACATTATATATACTTTGGACGTGAATGGCAGCCTCTATGATTTAAAAAAGAAGTTCGTAAATCTGACGCGTCTTGTGTTTTGTTTCGCCGTCCAATGAAATAAAAATCAGAAAAGTAAATCTTCCATTCATGTATTAATTTCAAAATTCGATAGAGATTTATAAATTTTTAGAGATTTGGATGTAATGACCACTTGAGAGATTTCACACCAAGATTTTAATGTAGAGATTCTCAATTTTTAATTTTATAAGAAAACAAACTTTTCTGAAGAACTCGTTACATATTTTGTAGGTCATGTTCACACAGGCATAATTCCAAAGAATGTATTTTATAAGTTCAGAAAAGTTTAAAACGTATAAGCTCATCAAATTTTGTGTGTGTGTGTGTGTGTGTACGTACACGCTTATGAGGATTATAGAGCTTATTCGATTTGTGCAATAAATTATTACTAAAAATGTGTAATGGGTTTTAACAAATTTAAATATGTCTCTCTTTCTAGTGTCGTAGATATTTGCTCATCGTTTCCGATCCTTATTTCGTAGATTTCTGCTCGTATATCAAATTTAAAAGCTATTTTCTTTTACATGTATTATATGTACTGAAATGAATTATTATTAAATGTTTTTTAATATAAACTACGAAACAAAAAAAAAAGTCAAATCGTGCCTTTATTTTTAATTATGAAAAAAGAAAAAAAATGTTTTCCCCCCCCTGGACATTTAATAGATACTGCTGCCATCTATAAAACAAATTGCAAACTTCTGACAAATTAAATTACATGTGTTGGCATTCAGTCTGCAACCCAATTCTCTAAAAATGTCATGAAAAAAGTATACAACAAAACATGGTATAAATTGTATCTATATTATTTATAATTCTTAATTTATCTCGTGATTGTAAAAACTAACATAGTTTTTTAAATTCTTAAAATTAATATGGCACTTTCAGCAGTGTTTAACAATATTTAATCCCATATGAACCAAATAACTCAAGTGTTTTTTACAAAAACTTTTACATGTCTTTTTTTATTTAATTTATGGCGATTTTAATTCAAATTCTGGAAAATCTCATTTATAAAAATTCAGTTTGTGGAGTAATCGATCTAAAATTGTTCAAAAGTATATGAATATCAGTGAAATCATATAGACCGCTTTATTTTAAAATCAATTGGACCTTTTATATATGCAAAATATGTAAAGAGAAAGTATTGCAATTGTCAAAACACGCAACCTCGAGATTTTTATTTAATTTCAGTTTTTCAAAATGTAAAGATTAATTTAAATTCTAAAAACGCAATATTGAAAATGTCTGTGAAACCAAATTTGCAGATTTTTGTATCAAATTTTGAGTAAAATCTGTTCAGAAGTATTGAGAGGTTCAGAGGTATTCAAAAACGCAGATAGATTAAATTATGCATGTGATACTGTCATTAAAATTGTTCATTTCCACCAAATTTCAGGGGAAATGCATCTATTTTGAAGTCATCTATGCTTTCTTTCGTACACATGCGAACACCATAATTAAAAATTAAAAAAAACTATTCAGCTAAATAGGTAAAAAATCATCAAAATTGTACATGTATATCGAAGGTCAGACTAAATCAATCGATTAACCGTCTTCCGGTCTGTCTAGTCGTGCGTATGTGAATGCGACAACTCAAACCCACAACAACTTTTAGATAAATAAAATTTGGATGTTATATTGTGACCAAAAGGATAAATCTGTATCGAACTGGAAAAGATTTCCAAATGCAACCCCGGTTTTCTTCATTGTACTACAAGACATAAAACGATCAAATTATGTCATTATACATCAGTGCCTGTTACGTCATTGCGGCACAAGATTCGCTGTCAGACTTTGGATCCTCTGATATATGTTTGGATAATACATATAACAGAATCTCCTGAGAAGAAAGGACAAAATGCTCTCACTGGTTTCAATAAAAGGATGAATATTATATATTATACTACTTTATGCTTTTTCAACTCGAGAGCGTGAATTAAATGTTATTAGCCACCTTCGACGACCGTCTCTTTCCTATAATATTAATTTTAATATTGCAGAACATTTTCCTTAAAAACAAATTTAAAAAAGTAAAAAAAATATTATATTCCGAAATAGCAGATGAAGTTATAGAAAACCTGGTAGAAAAAATTAATGTTGCTTTTTAACACTGCAATGAATAGTGTTTTTCGTAAGATAGACGATATGCTTTAAATTAATTACTGAAATAAAAACTTCAGAAAGACATGAATGTTCCAAAAACTTTGTAAAGTTTTATAACAAAGATGTAGATGGAAACCTGATTCTTGAAACTGGTTTGCTACGAGATTTGATTTCGAATGAAAGAGATATAAATAACGCACAACCTCTGAACAGATTTTACTCAAAATCGGATACAAAATCTGCAAATTTGGTTTGTAAAAATCTGCAATTATAATTTTATGCTTTCGAAATAAGGCGGCCTCGGAAAATGTGCTTCGTCAATATTTTTCGACAATATATTCGACTTGGATCTACAGTAAAGTTTAATCTCAATCAGAGAAAATTATCATAATTCGATTTTGAAAGATTATGCATTTTTTTTTACTTGTATAAATAATAAAAACATCAAGTAAGTATATTTGTTCGCTGCTATTTTAATATTTCCTATATCTACACCGTACGCTATAAACGAAACCAGCGGTAATAATCTCCCCAAAGCTTTCTCATATATACTCTAAGAAAGATGTTATTCCAGAGAATGATTTGCATAGCATTGGCGTACGATAATTACGGAATATTAATCTTTGGAGTGAATTTAGCATTTTTACTGAATTTACCGTGTTATTATTTAATGTACAGTCGAAAACGTCGTTTTCTAAACATTCACAAAAATCTTGTACGTTATCTATCTCAAAATATAGTTTATGTTTTGTATTATATGATTGCTGATGTCACTCAGTTTATTTGAATCCCATATTCTACACAATAAAGTAGATATTCGTAATAAAAGCAAGAAGCTAATAACATTTTTTTAATCGACATCTTTTTATTGTATGGAACATTAGAACAGCGTTGCCACTTTCACTAAACTAAAAAAAAGTTATAACAACGTTGCCATTCACTTAAAATTTTGAATTACAAACGTAAATAAAACAATATTGAAGATCAAAAAATTATCTTTTTAAGTGATACTAATGTTTTAACCAGCAAATTAAATTTATATTTTTAATTATTTTTTAAAAAATAATTTAACCATATTTATCAGCAATTTAGCTCGCACGAAATAAAAAATAAAATTTAACCTGCAAGAGAACGCTACACGTGCATGGGAAAAAATTAGCTTTTATCAACGGGTTGTCATCACATTGACAAAAGCACAAATTAAAAAATAAGTTAAATGTTATTTCAAATGAAATAAATATGAAATATCATTTTTCTAAAAAGTAATGATATAACATTGTCAAAATATAACATTGTCATCCTTGACGAGTTATTTGAACATTAATCATTGACATGTGGTTAATAGAATCCGAAAGTCGAAGTTGTGTAT
>JAPMOR010124737.1:83952-128716 GCA_026543865.1 Argiope aurantia | reverse complement strand
AAAAAAAATTCAACTCAATGTCTAAAATGTAATGGCATCTATTTACTAATAATTTCAGTAATCTAAAAGTTAAAAATTTTTGATATTTGACTTATTTTTTTGATTCGAGAACTAGAAAACTAATAAAATAGAATTAGAAAATTAGAACTAAACTAAAACTAGTAAACTAGAAAGTATTGAATTGGGAAGAAAATCAATTCAATGTTTAAAATGTAATGGCGTCAATTTATTAATAATTTCAGTAATCTGAAATCCTTAAATTTTTAATCTAAAAAAGCAGTCAAATAGCAGAGAACTAGAAACCTAAATTAATTTTAGATATAAGACTGCCTTTCAGAAATTGTTCGCCGGAAATATTGGTTGTGTTTATTTAAATCTCTTATGAATAATTTATTGTTCATGATTCCCTCAATAAATTATTTCTAAGCATCAAATAATGATAGAAATTAAAACTGCTTTATTTTAATATTCTTACACATTATCTTTTATTTTACATAAACCGTCCTAATGGAGTCAAGTGCAGTGGCTCCAGTGGTTCAAGTTAGTAATATCATTAGAAACTAACTGTAGCGGGAAATCTTTCTGTATTGTCTTTTTCTGTATAATTTTCATATTTTTCATGCAAACTATAAATCATTCAGAATTTTTCTTTAACTTTCAACAATGGAAAAAATCATCAAATTAAATATTTCATGAAACAATAAAAATGATTTTAATTAAATAGAAAAAATAAAAAGTACTGTTAAAAATTATTAATTTTTTTTTAAAATATCTGAAAAAACTTTGTTAAAGTTTTTAAAAATTGCACAATAATTAATTTTAAAAAAATTAATCTATTTATTTCTTTAAATTTTAAGATGATGCAAATGCAATAATATTTTCGCAAGTAATTGCGAAAACACCAAAATCTCGCTTAATTTTTAATTAAAATTTAAAACGTTTCAAAATTCCCATTTTATTCTTCAATCTGACAAATTTGATAGTTCTAGGACAAACTTCTAGAGAATCAACAGACCACACAAGAATAGAGAAAGGGAACTGTGGTGCCTAAAAATAGCATACTACTCAACTATTTACCAACGTCTGGAAAATTTAATCTTAAAAAAATGAAAAAATAAGCTTATTTAAGCTTATTCTCGTAATAATCTGATAAAATCAATCCTGATAAATGCCTTCGAACTGTTGTGAGCAATGTTCACTAATTTTTTCATTCAAATCCTTCTTAGCAGATTTGTCAACGATTACTTAACAGCAGCTGACAAGTGAGTGTTTCGTCAAGGTCCTTTTTATTTAAAAAGGTTACGTCATACTATGAAGCGTTGCAGTGCCGGCAGTCAATATCAGATTAAACTATACGTTAGAATCGCTTTTAAATAGCATCGAACAGAATTCGTCTGTCTTTGCCTGTACGTCCTGCTAAACGTTTCCCTTGTAAAACTCGTCTACGAACACTTCATTTTAGAATTCGTGAATCGTTGTTTCTTTTAGTTGGGAAATTTTAGTTGCCAAGATGCCACATTTTTACTTTACAGCAGACGATTCAAAACCAGGTTTTACATTTATCTGGACTAGTGAAAACCATCGATATTATTTACACGAGGGACAGCGGCTTACCAGTCCAGTATTCACTGTGAAAGCTCTTCATAAAACCAAATGGACTTTATCGATGCTTCGTAAGCAATATGAAGAAGATTACATAGATTTTTGGCTTTTTCGAGAGGAGGACAGCTATCCTCATGATACTGAAATCGAATTCCAACTTTCGATTCTCGATGGAAAAGGTAGATCCTTATTATCGTTGAATAAAATCAAGAACTTGTTTGAAAGGCATGAAAAATTCAAAGATTCAATGCCAATGGCTCGTTGCGGATTTCTAAGAAATACTAGAGAATATCTGGCACAAGATGCCTTAACTGTTAGTATTCGGATGTGGAGGACAGATACTCAACTTGAAGAAAGCAGTCTACTATTTGCAAGAACCAGAATACAAGTTGAGCGTAAGGCTTTCATTTGGTCTATTGAGAATTTCAGTACATTCCACAAAGATGAGCAAAGAGCAATTTCATTGCAGCCAACTTCCAACAATCTGCCCAATTTGCTTTTCACTCTGTCTTTGGCTGCAAATAATGATGATTTGGAAATTCGGATAACTCAAGGAAAATCTGAAGAAAAAAATACAGCATCAATTTGTGAAATAATTGTAATGAATGCGTGTGGAAGAGAAGTAGTATCTGATGAAGCTGGATTTTCATTTGAATCCTCAGATGAGGTTTGGAAATTTCCCCCTCTAATAACGAAAACTAAATTAATGTCCAATAAGACTTTGTACTTGCCAAATGATGTTCTAAATCTTAAGTGTATCTGTGGTATTTCAAAAGGAATTGTCATTAATCAAATTGAAGGTTACGATTCCATTATAAGTGGTATGGATCAACTTGGCATAGACAAAGAAGAACAATCCGGTACAACTCTATCTGGAGATCTCTCCAATCTACTTGAAAATGCAACTTTCAGTGATATAGCTCTCCAAGCTGAAACTAAAAAATTTGCAGTCCATAAGAATATCTTGTGTGCCAGATCTTCTGTCTTCAGCACTATGTTCACAATTGACATGAAAGAAAAAGATAGTGATTGTGTCGAGTTGTATGATATGGATGAAGAAACTTTGCACAGTTTGCTTCAATTCATTTATACCGATTCTGTTGCAGAACTTAAGTGGGATGCTCTGCTGAAATTATATGCTGCAGCTGATAAATATCAAATTGAATTGTTGAAACTGAAATGTACCTCACTGTTAAAGGCGAGTCTTAGCACATGCAATGCTTGCAGCATGCTGATCTTTGCAGATATGCACAATGATAAAGATCTTAAGATTTTCGTGCAAAACTTCATTCTTAGAAAGCACAAAGAAATATTTGAATCGGAGGACTGGAAAACCCTCATGGAAGATCAATCTATCTTGGCTATGGAAACTATGTATTTGAAATGCATTAATGAGTAAGCAGTTCACAGTGGTTCAAAATTTAAAACGAGTTTCCGTTAGACCAACACGTAGTGCAAACATATAAATGCTGGCGTAAAATGCCACATTTTTGCTAGTACTTCAGTCACCAAAATGTGCACGAGTTCGCTAAGCATAGAAATTGTATGAAATGGCAATCATATATTTTATGAAAGATTGCTATATTTGGCGAATATTTTGGTAGCTCTCTCTAACAGAAGAAAATAGGTGCATTAGGCTCATATTTGTTTAATTTAGTTAGTTGTTTCTTTTTGAAAATGCATGGAAATTATTTTGGTATAAACCTCGTTATTTTTGAACTGTGATCAAATTATACGGAATAAAACTCAGCAACCTGAAAACTTCATGAAGGGGTACTTGCAGTTGGTCTACCAGAAAAAGTATCAAAATTCATGTTTGGATAGCTAAAGTAAAGCTTAAGTTTTGTTTGTTTTCCTCCCATTCAAATAATAACCAATTTTAGAAACAATCCCTAGATAATATTTGATTGTCTAAATCAAGAAAATGTTTAATTTGTTTTATTTTTTAAAAAATTCAAAAACAGTAAATAAAACAAAAGTTTTTCTCTTTGAAGGTTGCATAAAATCAATCTAAATGTTTTAATGGTAAGAAAGTTCAATACAATATTTGCGCTATTCTAACATTTCTTGGTGTTTATTCAGTGTTAATTTTTGTAATCATCATGAAGAATTAAATCTTTCTTTTTAAAATTTTATTCTGTGTTTTGTTTACAAATGAATTGTTACATTAATATATTTTAAATTATAATGCTGGAAATTAACTCAAAAGTCACCTCAATTCTTATTTGAAGTGATGTCAATGCTTTGTGGATTTTGTACATTGCATAAAATCTTTATTATGAATATTGTTAATCTCATTTAGGAATGAAGAAATCTTTAAAATTTTTAGATTTGAATCTATTTAAAATACAGTTAAATATGATTTTTTCAAGTTTCAATTATAATAAGTTTTGTATGAATAATAAGTTATTCATCATTATTCAATAAATATTTTATCATATTTAATGAATAAATTTAATCAAAATTATTTTAAAGCACTTTCTAAAAATTATCAAACATGAATTCAATAATAATAATTTTATGTTACTTGTTATAAATATTTACCATTAAGACCTAGTTTGACAAAATAGACTTTAAGTGAGATTTATTTTCCTTCTAAAATCTATATATTATATATTAAACTTTAAGAACACTCTGTAAAAAAAATTGCCTCTAAGAAATCTTTTTTCTATATTCACTTTAATTTAAATTATCTATTTTCTGATTTTTATTTCTTCTATTAAATTGCTAGACAAAGGATTAAACATAAATATTACTAATTTACAAATATTACTAATTCATAATTGCTATATATAAACTCTATAAGATTTAAGATTTCAGAATTTTTAGAAGTACATTTATTGCCTCAATTAAAACATTTGCTTCACTGAAAGCATTTTTTCCAATAAGGAGTATGTGTCTAATTCAAACACCCTATATATTATATGTTGCTGAAATACTCATTATTTAACATGTTTTTTTATAAAGCTTTTAAAAATTAATCCTAATCAAAAAGTAACAATGAAATTTTTTTAAAGTTTTATCAGTTCAATTTAACCACATTGCATTATCATATCTTATAAAACATAACTAATCTGCCTTTAACTTCATTTCGCAGAATTCATTCAGAACATTTGCTATATGTTTTATCTTTAAGGAAAAGCTTAAGACAAATATTGTACCAAATATCTTTTCCTTTGCTCAAGAGGCTTATATGTTTGTAGTGCCAGTGAGTCATTAAGGTTTCCGCTTTATTTAAATATAATTTCATAGTTTTAACTATAAGACTAAGTGGTCAGTATAGAGAATTGACCACTCTATGGATAATGGACAGGAACTACAGATCCTATCTTTTAATATTTGAATGGAAAAAACAGTGATTATAATAGACAAACAGGAGTTAAAAAGCATCATGGATTTTATTTCTACAGGTAACTGGGATCCTTATACATAACAGAAATGTATACTTTAATCTTTTGTTTTGCTTAAAATAAAATAAGCAAATGTTTCAGTGAACATGCGAAAACTGCGGATGACTTTTAAGTTCTTAAAGTCAATCAATGAATTGAATGCATATCTCATCAAGGGCTAGAAGAAGATGTTCAATAAAAAAAAAATAAAAGAAACATTAATTTATAAATGATAAAAATGCATATTTATTGATGGTATCTACAAATATACAGATTAATAGCCTTTTACACAAATGAATAATAAATACTATTGTTAAAAGACATGTTGTTGACGTCGAAAGCCACCCCACTTGTGAGATTGATAATTACCTGAAAATAACATACAAATTAAAGATTTTTAATAAGCTACATAAATAATTTGAAATCTTTTTTCACAATTTAGTTTTGCTTAAGAATAGCAAATAGAACTATGTTTATTAGAGATTGATATGAAATCGCAGAATTGTGGAAATACATCTAAGAAATTTAAATTTATTAATTCCTAATGATAGACATTTATAAATTTAATTATGTTTAAAAAAATCACTTTTTTAGAACAAGCTTATTTAGATTTTTGAAACTGCAACTATTAAAACTGCAAATATATAGATATTCCTAAATACTGTACTATTACTTGAGAAATCAGTCAAGTATTATGTGATTAATAATTGCAACGAATTCTAAATATGGATGAAGTTAAATTTTTTATCTGAACTTCATAGAAAACTATTAAGGGGATAAATGAAGGTATGTTATTAGTGATATTTAATAAATAACTTGTATTGAGATAATCTAAAATACAATTATGAACATAATCAGCTCAGTTAAATTATATTAATATCTTGCAACAAACATCTGAGTTATTTCAGAATGGACCTCATAATTCTGTGCTGTGATTGGATAATGAGAGTGAACCTATACTACAATGTAAGTTAATGATAACGGAAATTTAATTAATAACATTAAATTAATAACAATAACAAATAGAGTAGTAAAATCATTTAATTGAAAAAGAAGGATTCCTGCTTATATGAATCAAAAATGCATCAAAGAAATACTTTATTGTTATCAGCTTCCAAAACTGCTACAATTTGCTTATGGATATCTTTATCCTTTGCTTAGACAAAAAATACAATCACAATTTTATTATTAATACTCATTTTTAATAGTCATAATTATAAAATTAAATATAAACAAAAGATATTAACATTCTTACATTCTATCTATCATTCTATAATATAAATTCATAATATTCCTTCATCCAACATTAAAATAGATTCACTATATGTTATAAAAATCAGCCGTTGGGCTTTGATTAAACTATTGGAGATAAGCATTTACATCCATTTGGAAAAATCGGAAAGTAACAAATTATATTTTACAGAGTACGAGTTAATTTTTTTTTTCCAGTAGAGCATTTATTAAGTCTCAGTTTTTATACAGGCTTCTGTTCCATTAATCATATTTAATGACATATTCTTGGAATGCTAAGAAAGGACTAGTAAAGCGAATACAAATTTTGAATGGTTTGATGAAAAAATGGCAAAACTCTTTGTTTCAATCAATATAAAATATAAATTGCTTTTCTATTTAAAGGATTTCTCAATTTGGAACTATATACCTATTCATAACAGTATAAAAATTAGCTAATGTCAAATGTTTGTTATTATTTCAGATAATGTTTATATTTACATACAAAAAAAATTATATTGTCTAGAATTTAAAAAGCCAAATTCATATGCTAAGGGAGGGACATTAATCATTTTTCAGGCTCTTTGATTTAAAGTCACACAAAATTAAGGATATGGGTGATAATAAAGCACCATCGTGATTTTTTTAAAACCATTTAATGATTACTTAACAGGAAATATTACTTTTTTTAGCCAATTTATATACTTGAACATCTATCTCTGCATTTTCTGGAGAATTTTCAATCATCAGTTTCATTTGCTTCTTTTTTTTTTTTTTTTCTTTTACAACAGTTTAATTCGAAAGTTGTTTTACATGTATTTGGGTCTCTTTTTTTTATCTGAACTTTTTTCTACTTTTCTCAAATTTCATAAAACTTTACATACACTAATTTTGCTCATTGCAGCAAATCTCTTAAGATCAAAACATCTAAAATACTTCCACAAAAGTTTGTGGCACCATATGGTTATTGCATAGTTTATGGTATTATGATTATAATTAGTTAGACAAATTAAAGAATCTACTTGCAGAGTTTCAATAAACATATCTTTATTAATACTATTCCACCACACTACCATATGGAAATACTAGAATTACTTTTACGACTTCCCCAAAATCTGAAAATCCTATGGACTTCAAAACATGAGAAAAGAAATCCATTTAGATGATTTCTACATTAAGCGGATCAAGATGCTCCTTGTATTTAATTTTTTCAAGAAAATTCCAAATTAGATCTTGGCACATTCTGAAGATGCAGTGGAAATTTGTGCTTTGGAATAAAGAAATTGAAGTAAATCAATCATTCTTTTTTAACCTAGTATTGCACAGTTTTTTTGGGTTTTTTTTTTTAACATGGATTTAAACAAGATGCAGCTTTGGAATCTGCAAAGTTCTTGAACATGCATTCAAATATTACTTTTTTTTTTTTGTATTCTTCACAAATATAAAACACTCTGCTAAAATGTGTCTTTTCTTCAATTTCAATGTCCCTACTAGTATTCAAGTAACTGTAATCACTATTCCACTATCATATTTTTTTCTCAATATTGGAAATTGGAATGGGCCATGCAAAAGAAAAGGGAAATGAGTATAAAAAGGATGAGCTTACATAATTTGATGGTCAAGAATGATGTTTACTTTTCATGAGATACTACAAAATGACAGTCTGGAATGCTTAACGATTTTTAGATAAAGAAATTTTAAATTTTAAAATTCTCTGCATGTTCACAATCCTTATTGAAAATTTCAAAATTCCCTGTTCCAGCCCATTATCATGGCAACCCTGTTATAATGAGGAAAAGGATATCACTGCAAAGATCACAAAAATTTATAATCGTAGGGTCAAAATGGCAATGGAGAGACAACTGTGTTTGATTTTGTCAGAAGATGAGGGATTAAAAAGACACTTCTGTTACAAGGAAAAACCTCGATTTTTTTCAACCTTCTTATTCATAAGAACATATGAATTCAGGTATCTCAGACTATTGGAATGTCCGAAATTCTCTTTTAAAGATAAAAATTCCCTATCTCCTCAAACACTGCAATGATAGTCCATGTTCCTATGGGATTGATACACAAAAGTGGATTTCACTTAGGTGATGGATAATAAGCAAATAGTATGTTCAAATATCTTTTAGAATTCTTAGAAAACTTTTCAGTCCCATCTAGGCAACCACCACTTAACAAACAAAGCACATATCTCAAGCATTCAATCAATTTCATTTAACAAAAAGGTGAGAAAATTTTACAGTAATATATAGGCATTTCGGCACCCACTAAAGTTTTGTTGAACAAGTATTTGATATCTTTTGGTATTTATAAAGTCTACAATAGTAATATACTATTATATAATAGTAATATATTATATATTCACAAACTGACTACTCTGATCCGCTGGAAGGCATACAAAAAAACTTGAATGACTTGAACTGCTGCAACAGCAACACTGGTGGGAACTGTGGTTGAGTGCCAAGAGCCACCACCAGCCACGGTACAACCCTTCCCTTAGAAAGTGCATTCCGTCATCAATAGGAGAAGCTAGACCCCCATCTTTGCATGTACCCACAAAGGCGAGAACAACCACCATACTGAAAGCTTCTCATCCTCAATTACAAAGTGCCCCTCTGTGGGACAGAACTATTATATAAAGAGAACTAGTAGTATTGATAGAAGAAATATAATATTGATAGAAAGAACTAACAGCTTACCTGCTGCTTGTAACCTGAATATATCTCAAATTTTATAAAATATTATTTGCATTTTTTAATTAAAAAAGGTCTGATATAACTGTTTTGAATATTTTTAATGATCTGGATAGTTATGCCTAAATCACACCTACTTCTATATTTATTTTTCTGTTCTTGTTTCATTTCAAGAGCAGCAAACATCTCGGGATTAATTGGTTGGTTTGCTTCCTTTAGAACAGAAATGAGATCTTTGGCTAGCCCAGCATTTTCTTCAGAGAAAAAGGAATGAGCTTCACCAGAGCATGTTCCTCTAGCAGTGCGTCCGATTCTGTGTATGTAGTCTTCTATGTTTGTTGGCAAATCATAGTTTACCACATGCTGGATATCAGTGATATCTGCAAAAGATATAAAGGAAAAACACATACATCTGGAATATGTAAAGTAATGACAAGATTCATATAGTTCTATTTTTATTAGATATCTTGTAAATTCTGCTTCTTCTATCCACAAAGAATTCAAAAGAAAAGAGAAATTTACAGATTCACATAGTAATCATTGCAAATGCAGATGACAGATTTATGATTTCTTAAAACTAAATCAAAGAGACAGTAGACTCCCAAGTATCTGGCCTAATATGGCGGAGAGCAGGCCGGATAACAAAAAAGCTCGATAGGCAGGAGTTCTATGAACTCCTTTCATCGCACACCAATATCAAAAGACAAAATTTTTAGACCAGGACTCATGATTATAATACATATTTTCACACCAATCCTTATATTTATCTCAAGCTATGTAGAATGTGAATGTGACCATGGTCCGGTGAATTACCTAATCAGTTGTTTATAATGTGTCTAGTTAAAATAGAAGGCTCTGTATTGGCAGTTTATATACTGCACAGCATGTTACAAGAATTCATTAGAGAACAAATAAGTTAAAGAATATAAACTGTTCACATTTTGACATAAATTCTGTAATGATTAACTTAAATGCAAGAAACATAAACAAAACATTAACGTAAATCATTGGCTTAATTTTTAAGAAAGTGGACTCAAACTGATTTTATTTTTTACTGATAAATGATTACACAGATATGAAAAAGTAACCCTAAGATAAAAATAAAAATGTATAGCTTTTAGTTTTTGAAAAAGTCCTTAATAGACGACTGCTTCTACATTTTAACTCGTAGCAAACACCTGCTTTCAATAATTTGGTAATATTGCCAATGCAACCCCTTCCTCATTTAAGGGCAATAAAAGAAAACTCAGCTGGATAGTACAGAAGAGATAGTCTGAAACTGGATACTCGGGAGTGTATTGCATTATTGAAAACTATAGAACAAAGAAACAGATTCTGTTATTGAAAGACATTATTAACAGAGAAATTATAAGAAATGGTGGAATTTATTTGACACATTTAGAACATTTATTTACTATTACATTTATGGCAGTATTAGGTTAACTCAGAGTAATATTTGTATTCTTAAAGAAAATATAATTTCAAACAAGGAACCTAAAATCAACAAAAATATCTTGGGTCTTATCCAAGAAACCAGATAGCATTAGCTTTTCTGGCACTTAGAAAGCGTGCAGATTCAGCATAAATCCTGCTACATGTTGCCAAAGAACATTTTTTGAGGGAATTTAAATGGAATATACTAGTTTTTTTTTTAATTTCTCTATTTTTTTAGAGCTAAGACTTGATATAATAGCCTCTTACTAAAATAAACTGTAACTTGAACAGAACTAAAAGAGAAAATAATTAATAAGATATTGACGCCTAATTTTTAAAATTCATCCTGGAAATTTCACCTCCATTATACTAGACTAAATTTGCTTTACTCTGACTGTTATGATTTATCTAATACAAGGATAAGGAAAGCTTCTTTAAAAAAATTCTGCAATTCTATATATGTATCAAAGTTATTATGAGCAATATCATATTTATATGAAACTGTGTCTTTATTTTTTGCAGTATATCTTATATGTATTAAATTATATTGTCTTGATTTACAGAAAACATAAAACAGTAAAGTTTTCATTAATAAATACTAAATTATGTACATCAATTATATAATTAAGAAAGCAATTTCTGGCAGCTAATAATTTCTAGCAAAACCCAACAACATGAAGGCAGGCATTTTTGGAAGATTAGATTCTTATCATTTTATAATGAAGAAAGCCTTTTTATTGTTAAAGGATTAATCCTCCAACTAGTTATTCAGCAATATAGCAGCTTTGGTGCTAATCAGAAGTTTGTTTGCATTAAGTTGATCTTGGTAATTCTGAGAACAGTACTATTATACATTCCTAAAACACTTTTCTGACCTTTTATAGTTGCAAGATTTCAAATGTGCTATATTGAGTATATATGTTAGGATACTAAACATCCAATCAATCTGGGAAAAAAACAAAAAGAAAACAAACTGAAATTACAAACCTAATCCACGAGCTGCTACATCTGTTGCTATTAATATACTAGACTTTTTTGTTCTGAAATCTGGAAGAAAAAAAAAAAGTGCTCAAAAGACAGATTGAATAAAAATTTATAGTAAAAGAAACTATATCATAGTACTAATTCCAGTACTGGTTTAAACAAAAGCAAACTATGAAATAAAGTGGAATATGGGGGATATTGAATTTAATTTCATATATATATATATATTATTTTGCTAATTCAAAATATCACAATGTAATAGCAAATGTTTTGCACAAATTGGGAAATTAGGACTAAAAGAAGACATGAATATGATGATATAATCAAATTATTTCCATAAAATTAGTATTTTAATCACAAAAATAATTATTAATAAAGCTAAAATTAAGAACACAATTTAATATATGACAAACTTATAAAACACAATTTAATATGAGTTAGTAGAATATGTAGATAATGTTTTATTTTCTTACATGTTCTATAATAAATTTATTCATAACTAGTAACCTTTAGTTCCCAGCTGGTTCGAAAGATATTGGTTGTATTTAATTTCAATTAAACTGTTTATATAAAGCTTCATATCCATGATTATGTTAAATTGTCAGACATTAAAATCATGCTATTTTAATAGTTAACATACATTTTATCCCTTTTGTATATGAACTTTTCTAATGAAGACCAGTTCCATGATATCATAGCATTATTATATCTGGTTCATCTATCTTCTACATTTGGGGATATTGTCACTTCATTTTTTTTTTCATTATTCATCTGGAAGCCACAAAAACACTAAAAAGATTCCTGCTTAATTTTCAATAATAGAAGAAAATCACTCAATAAATATTTTATGAAACAATTTGATTTCAGTTTCATTCAAAACAATGAAATATACTTAAAAATAAATTTACAAGATAATTAAATGACTAAAAAACTTTATGGCAAATAATTTTTGGGAATTTAAAACAGTTTAAAAATTATTTTTGTGAAAGAATAATTTTGTAAGTTATGAAAAAAACCCCATCAAAATCTTATTTTTCAATTAATTAAATTTCTAATTAAAAATTTTGCTTAATCGATCTGAGGTATACATTTTTACCCTTCAAAGTATGTCTAGATCAAATGTGATAGTTTTCCAGGTAAGCTATCCGACTTGTAAAATGCCAAAAAACACATCCATATTTAAGTAGAAATATCAACCAAATTTATTACAATGAATAAAATGTCACAGGAGGTAAATATTATTTCTGACTAATGCTGGGTCATCATTAATTACTTTTATTTATTATTTTAATCTTGTAGGGAGATTTAAAGTAGCTAACGTACTTTGCATAAGTAAATGCAAAATGTCAAAAAAAAAGCATGAAAATATAAAAATATATATTCAGATCAATTAAAAAAAAAACACGTTTCCTCAGCAAAATCAATCGATGCAGAAACCTTAACATTTGCAATTCCCTCAGGGTGACCTCTCTTTGATCTACCCTAATTTCTTCTTATATTCTACAACTTTGGTTAAGTGCTATGCAAGCAAGGATGAGGCTTGTAATCAAATAGGAAAACAATTTAGAATGTGTGAAAAAAATTCCAATATAAGTGGCAGATTTAGAAAAAAAAAAAGATTCCTTTTTTTTTTTTTTTAACTAAAGAAATGGAATAAGTATAAAATCACAGAACCACTGAAATCTCTTAAGCATAAACAAATTAAAATGTCATTTTAATCAATCAATCAGCTAATATGATTTTCCAATCTCTTCTTTGAAACAGTCTATATTTTCATGTTTAATTCTATTGGCTATCAAAGATTTTAACTTACTGCAATTTATCTTATAATTTAATGTCCCAAAATTGTATTTGCAATAATCTGTAAATGTATAGTTCAAAAGCAAAATTTTTATCCCATTTGTTCCAAATAATCGTGTAAACAATAGTGCAAGTCCAGTAATTAAATAAAGATGCTAAATGCTTGATAAATAATAATATAGGATTTTTCTTTTTTCAAGAATGTAACTATCACTTCATTTTTATATGTTATGAAATGAATAATCAGCAAGGCTTTTAACATCTTCATAAAATGATATAAAAAAGTCCAGTATTGAACACACATTTGTATAAAATAGAAATTATAGTATTTACTATAGCACTATAAATTTCAATTAATAATTAAATATGAGAAATAAATTTAATGAAAATAGATTTCAAAAATACACTTGTGCAAATGAACTAAAAAGTAAAAAATATTTTAACTTACTTAAATTATTAAAATAGTTAAAAAATAGTTTATATTAAAAATATAAACATTATGGAAATCTCCTCCCCCCCTTTCAATTTGTTACTAAGTAGCAATACTTGTAGGGAATCCAACTTTTATTAAATCAATCAAGCAATAAAAATAACAAAACAGTGTATTGTCATGAGGAACACATAAGTGTAAAATCTAGCAAACTTCCAGCACATCACGAATTGAAATGAAAAATTAATTACAAAAAAAATCCACCTTCCCAAACATGAGTGCAAAAATATTTTTACATATAAATAAGAAAAATTATTCAATAATATATATATAATGCATATCTAAAATAACATATATAGAATGATTAGGTTTTCAGGGGACAGAAAGGGAGCGGGATCCAAATAGATATAAGTGAAAAATTACAGTTTTAGATTCTTACTAAAATAAATTTAGTAATTTTTGTGAGTATATGATCAAAACAGAAATTATACGAAATAATCAGGCAGTTTTAAATAAGAATTCTAAATTTAAAATACCAAATAGATTGAGAAATAAATTACTAAATAACTTTGTCCTGTAAAATTCAGATGATGAAAAGATTTAAAAGTATGAATATATTTTAGAATCAAAAATAAAAGTACATCATTAAAATTGCTTAGTATTTTTCACATATATAACTTATTATAAATGTTCTAAAATTCCTTAAGAATGCAATTTCAGTTTTTAAAAAAATCACATCAATATAAAACAAAGAAAGAAAAAAAAAGAATCAGTTCATGAAAAAGCAATGTAAAGATAAATTTCTCAGTTACTTACTATGTAAAACATAATCACGTTTATTTTGTGATACATCCCCATGAATGCACATAACTGGATGACTGAAACAATAAAAGAATTTTATAAGAAAATTTATTATTTGTTTTAAAAACTGTTGGCCAATCTAATATATTATAAACACTACAGAGAACACTGTTACGTAAAATAAAAATTTTAAAGGAATAATAGTATGCAACATTACTATTGAATAATGTGTTTAAAACTTCAAGCACTGAAACAATATTTTGCATCTATACTTAAAACCGTACAAAATACAAGAAGCTAACTACAATTATTCATAACAGTTAAGGAATATCTTTTCATTGGTACAATAAGTCTCCTAAAACGCAATCTTAAGCATAAGTTCTCAACAAAATTGCAATAAATGGTATTGTTAGAGTATATTATTAGAGATATCTAGGGAAACAAATAAAGGAAAAGATCATAACAAAGGAATCTGAAAATGATAGCAAAACAGGTCTCAGGAAGAGAAATAAAATTTTATTTGTCAGTACTTAATATATTTCATAACTGAAATCTTAGTGTATCAGTTCTGTAAAAATTCAATTCAAAGCAAGAAACTATAAAAATAGAATCTTGTCAGAATTAAATTTTATTATTCACGAGATCAATTAATTTTTTGTATAAATTTATTCATTTTATTATTCATTTAACCACATTACTCAGTGTTTATATTTGGAAGAATTCTTCATTTTGTGAAATTCAGACTTTATTTTAAACCTGTGTCATGTCTCCTTTCTCTCTGTTATTGGATCACTATTTGTTCCAAACTAATTTAAGTAATCATTTCAAATTTTAGGATTTGTGAATATGATAGATAGAAAAGCTCCCACTGTAAGGAAACAAAATTTCCACAATATATTTGCATCTAAAGTGCATTATAATTTTTTTTATTTTATTTCTTAACAACTCTGCAATATGTAGGAAATTTTCTACATTCATTAGCTAATCTGTGAGAATTGTATCTGAATTATTATTAAAAAAATAACAGCCCGACTACATAGACATATTTTAGTTTTAACAATAAAATGCATCAGCATCATGTTTCTATGATGTGGGAAGAGGGAACCCACATCAAAGCACTTCTCAAAATAAAAATATTAAAATTCTACTTTTTAAAAATTAAATATAAACTTTGCAAACAATTTTGTAACTTTAAAAAATTTATTAATTATTCAAAATGATAAAATCAAAGTTCACAAATACATACTTTAGTTTCTGATTTAAAAGCATTCCTAAATAATCGACTTTTCTTTTGGTCTGTGCAAACACCAGCACCTAAAAAAGAATCCAGTATATGTTGTAAAATAAAATTCATTAAAGGCAAGATTTTTAAAAATATCCACGTAACAAACGACATTACAAATGTGAGATAAGAAAAAAGATTTTGTAGTTCATCTTGATATATGTAGTAAAGCCTCAATAATCCAGATAAGTCATCACTCTGTTTAAATCTTAGATTTCCTTTGGTCTCCACAAAGCCTCATATACTATCCTCTTTTACCCATCACCAAATTTAATTCTATTCTAAATAATTCATTATCCTCAAAAACAGCCCAAAACATCTTCCTTCTCCATTTTTCATGCTAGTCATGTTGAGATTTCAGATCCGCCATTTCAATTCAAGAAAGTCAAGCTTCTATGGGGAGTTTTCACTCACGCTGGTCACTTCAACAAAACTCCAGCATGCCCCTATTGTTGATAAGCATTTCTATACAACACCCATTTGGATTCGTGGAAATTTTATATTCACATGTACCATACTTTTTGCTGCTAATCATTCAAAGCACACTTCTTACAGCAACTCTATTGAATGTACATGAATTTTTTTTTAAATCGCTCTTGAGTGTGATTTCATTTTATAGAAAGCGGTACTATTAGTGCCATTTTTTCTCTTTGAATTTCGTAATTTGATTATGTTTTTAACATGCCAAGAAAGCAAAACCATCTTACCTCACTATCTTTTTAAAAAAATAATTGCTCTTTTTTAAAAAATCGAATGCTTCAAAAACAACTTTTGCCAAAAAACACCATATTCATAGGTCAACATTAAACGATATATTTTCATTCAAACAAGTCATTGAAGAGGCTGACAGCTAAGACAAAAGAAAGAGAATTGGGAAAGCGAAGTTTGATGAGATCGAGAAGGTTTTAGTTCAAGAACTAAAATATGCCAAAGCGTAAAATATGTCAATTTCTACCACGATTCTCAAAGGAAAAGAGGAATGCTGAGGAATTGAGTATTAAAGATTTTAGCAGCAGCAATGGTTGGCAGGAACATTTCAAAGACAGATAATGCCTTTTTTTAAATAATTTCCAGAGAAAATTAAGCTGTTGAACAGTGATGCTACATAAGATGCGAAGAGCAGTTCTCAAGGACATTTTATCTTTGTTTGATGCAACTCTTGGTTGATATATCATTTAAGGGTTAAAAATGCACTTCTGGAAAAGTAAGCAAATAATACCTGACACTTCTGCTTGGAACTAAATAGAGTTTTAAAATGAGAAACTAAAACAAATTATAAAAGTAAAAACAAAAAGCCATGCTGCTTTAAAATTTTTAAACCCCTACCAGTTGAATATGAAGCAAATTCATATGTATGAATGACTGCAATGACTTGGGAGTGACATATTTATAAACTGGATTCTCAGTTTTTGAATAAAAAAAGAAATGTAACCATCATTTCCAATAACTGTAAGGACCACAATTAACCCAAAACTTAATAAGCTAGAAATTGTTTTTTCCCCTCCAAATTTGTAACTGCACTTCTTCAGCATTTAGATCCAGGGACAATTTGTGACTTTAAACAATTTGAGCGATTATAAGGATGGATCAAACACCACTGTTGAGAATATGGACCAAACCCCACTCCACAAAATAGAAACAATGGAAGCTCTGGAGAAAGTTTAACAAAACTTAACATCCATTCATCCACAACAGACGAATTTAAAGCCTTAAATATATTAGAAAAGAAAGTTATTTCCAGTTATCAGCACCTTCATCAATCAACACTATAAAATTATTTTAATGTACCAAAGTAATTATAAGTAAATAAAATGTGGTAGCAATAGAATTTTTTTTTTCTGCTCATTCATTTGCAAGTTTTGATTACTGAAAATTTTGTTTTTGTTATCAAATCCTACAGCATTTCATTAAAAAAAAAATTCCCCAAAAATTTGTACTCTGCCTAAATTCTACCCCACTTAAGTCATCAAAAATTTTGGGTTCCTAGAGAGACAACTTAACAAGGATTTATTATATTACTCTTTCTACTAATAATTGACAATGATGAATTCTGAATTTATCAGTTTATTACTCAAATGTATTCCTATATAATAACAGTAAGAATGACTTAATGTTTGCAAGAATAAATTTTGGTTAGTTAAAAAGAATTAATATATGTATTCAAATATTTTCTTCCATTTCTAAATATCAGAAGAATGCTAAATTCAAAACTTTCAAATAAAAAATTATATAGATAAATTGCTGAAACATTCTGAATAATGCAATTAAAAAATGGCTATATTTATGCAATTGAGAATTGACTTTAATGATAAGGGGGGGGGATAAATGAATTTAATGTCTAAAATTTTATAAATAATTTACTCACTTTGTTTGCCTCTTGAGACATCAATTCATTCAACAAGGAGACAATCCTGTAATTAAAAAAAAAAATCAGTCATTTTTCTTGCTATCAATTAACTAAAATAATGCATTTATCTTATAGCCAATGTGATTATTAAATATAAATAATAACCAATAAAAGTAATTATTTGTTTTAGCACTCTAATAATTATTTATATCACTTAATCACATTACATATACACTGGTGTGCAAAACTTAAGGAACAGGTATGTTTTTTTGCCATAACTTCACGAGAAATCATCTGAGAGACATGAAATTCAGAAATGAGATACAGCATTTTGTTCTGAAAGAATGACGAAAGCATAGTTGCGCAGAAATGAATACAATGCATACAGTATGGAATCAAACAAAAAAAGGCTTTATTGAACTCATAGTATCGTTACACATGATTGTCTGTCCAAGAGGAAGAACAGCAAGCAGATGTTCCTTAGTATGGGATATGCCCTCCCCTTACTGCAATGGTTGCTTCGCACCGTCTCCCCATACTCAGCACCAGATTGTCCAACAGTTCTTGAGGTGAGAGTGCCCATTCCTCAATCAGCATCTGTTTAAGCTGTCGGGTGTTCCCAGGAGGATGTAATCGTGCCGCAAGGCGTCTCCTCAAAGCAAACCACACATGTTCTATCGGATTTAAATCAGGGGAGCACGCCGGCCAATCCATTCGAGTCATATCTTCACTTTCCAGGAGCTCCTCAACAGCATGAGTCCTGTGTGACCGTGCATTGTCATCCATAAAAACGAAGTCTGATCCAATAGCACCTCGGAACAGACGCACATGGGGAAGGATTACCTCCTGACAATAGTGATCTCCAGTTACAGAACCTCTGTCGAAAATGTGGAGTTCAGTCCGCCCGTTCATCATAATGCCTCCCCAGACGACAACTCCAGTTTCTCCAACTCCGTGGACTGAGCTCCACGTTTTCGACAGAGGTTCTGTAACTGGAGATCGATACTGTCAGGAGGTGATCCTTCCCCATGTGCATCTGTTCCGGGGTGCCATTGGATCAGACTTCGTTTTTATGGATGACAATGCACGGTCACACAGGACTCATGCTGTTGAGGAGCTCCTGGAAAGTGAAGAATCACTCGAATGGATTGGCCGGCGTGCTCCCCCCTAATTTAAATCCGATAGAACATGTGTGGTTTGCTTTGGGGAGACGCCTTGCGGCACGATTACATCCTCCTGGGAACACCCGACAGCTTAAACAGATGCTGATTGAGGAATGGGCACTCTCACCTCAAGAACTGTTGGACAATCTGGTGCTGAGTATGAGGAGACGGTGCAAAGCAACCATTGCAGTAAGGGGAGGGCATATCCCATACTAAGGAACATCTGCTTGCTGTTCTTCCTCTTGGACAGACAATCATGTGTAACGATACTATGAGTTCAATAAAGACTTTTTTTGTTTGATTCCATACTGTATGCATTGTATTCATTTCTGCACAACTATGCTTTCGTCATTCTTTCAGAACAAAATGCTGTATCTCATTTCTGAATTTCATGTCTCTCAGATGATTTCTCGTGAAGTTATGGCAAAAAACATACCTGTTCCTTAAGTTTTGCACACCAGTGTATTGTATAATATAGTATGGTATAAACTGTTAATCAAAAGTTAAAAGTTTAATATTAAAAAGGAAATAAGCAATAAATTAAATAATTTTCATTTCAAGGCAAATCCTTTAACATTTAATATTTTGAACTGAAATGCAGTTATGAGCTGGTCAGCTAAGAATACTGAGTAGTATGTATTACATATATTCTATCTGTTCTCCAAGCGCACCTATTAATATCTACTGTGTTTGTGAACAGCCATTCCACTCTTATTAATAAAATTATTTTTCTAATCTGGGTATGTAATAAACCAGGAAATGAAGCACTAGATAAAAAAAGGGATTTCATATTAAGTAATTGTAGTTATTTATTTAAGTTTTCATTTATTAGGCACATTAGGGGAATATTGCTTGTATTTAATTTCAGATAAATCATTTAGATATAAATTTATGACCATGAATCTGCTGACCTGACAGACATTAGAACCACATTATTTTAATTGATTTACATCTGTTTACTGAGTAAATGAACCTTTCTAATGGTGATCATATCACTATTAAAAGCATAAATGTACATTTCATCTACCTTCTAATTTTTATAGTTACATAAATTCTTTTTTTTTTTTCCTGTTACAACGCAGTTATTAACAGAATTCTTCTTTTTTAGCTTTTAGTAACTGAAGAAATTCATGTAATTAAATATTTGAATGAAACAATGAAAATTATTTGAATTTCAGGCCAATAATATAAACTTTTGTTGGAAATTAGAAAATAAATAAATTGCTTAAAGTTAGAAAAATTTTTGTATGACTATTTAATTGGTATAATTAAAAAAGACAATTTCTTACATTATTTAAAAGCATAAAATTTATATTTTGCAATCTTTTTGGAAGTTATTGCATAAAAATACAAAATCCAGTTTATCTTTTAATTAATTAAAATTTCAAAAAAAAGTCACTCTGATGTGTATATTCCTATCCCTAAGTTATAAATGTGCAAAATTTGATAGCTACAGCTCAAACGGTTTGTCAGCGCACACATATTTACGTTATTATTATTAGAGATAACTTTATTATATTACATTTTCTTTAAAACTTTTTAAAATCACAAAAAAATACAAAATTGGACAAAAAAAAAAAAAACAGTACCTATCTTCCTTTTCAATTTCTTTCACTACATAGAAGTTTTGTTGAATATTTGGATTTGCAGCAAGCTCACCACTACCTACTGTAACCTGAACATAATCTTGCAGAAAATCTTCAGCAAGATTTTGAATTTCCTGTGGCCATGTTGCACTCCACATCAGAGTTTGCCTGTCAGGCTAAAATACAGAAAAACATTATATTAAAACATATCAATGTTAAAAATATAAATAAACAAAAATTTAAAAAAAAAACCATAAAGAAACTTTTCATCATAGTTATAAAATTAAACACATAATTTAAATAGTAACAATCATATTTAAATAAATGCATGTACCTACTTAGATACATCTGAAGTAATAAGTTTTAAAATCATATATTAAAAATTTTGGTGCTTTAAAGTTTAAATTGATTATGTAACTAAAGAAATTTTAGAGAAAATTTTGTGATATTGCAGAGGCAATTGAAATTTTTATCTTATTCATAGGTTTTAATCAAAGGAATGTATAACTAGAATTTCAATAATACTAATTACGATTCTTAATTATTATGTTATAGTATGTAAAAATAATTATAATTATAATTATAATTATAAAATTATAAAAATAGTTATAAAATTTGTATTAATAAAAAAATATAATATATAATAATATCATCAGCTTAACATCACAGATTTGAAATATGCAATAAATACCAAAATTGGCTCTTAAAGCATTTTTCTTTGCCAGTTTTTACTAATCTGATAAGTTGAGTATAAAATGCAGAATGTACAAATTCTGTTAATAAATTCAAACAATTTAGTAAACAAAAGGTATTTGATTCTTTATTATTAATTTGGTTAATACTTCAACATATATATATAATTACTAGTTTTAAAACCTTATTGAAGTTATAAAATGAAATAACTATTAATAAATAAAATACAAAAACAGTTATTCATTGTTCTTCTGTTTTTTAACAAATTTAAGATGTAACAAAATTATGAAAAGTATTCACATTACTTCAAATACACCAAATTTAACTAATTTTAAGTACAGTAAACTTCGCTTGTGATGATCATGTATGTAAAAATCAATCAACTGTATAGATCAAAATACTGAAGAATGAATCTCCCATATCTAAACACAGAAAATCTGCTAGTTCTACCAGATAATCATAATTTCACTTGTGGTGATAATTTCAATATCTAGGTAGTTTGGTATGAAGATTTTTGCAGAACCAATAGAGAGGATGATACTAATTCCCAAAAAAGTTAACAGGCCTTTTGACGATTATAACACTTAATTCAATATTCACAAAAATTAAAGAACAGATACGAAAAAAAAAATATCCTATAGAAGGAACATTTTATAATGGACAGATGAAAAGATGGTGTATAATATCAGAACAATGTCAATGAAGAGGAGGCAGAAGAGAAATCACTATCAGCCCATAGGAGAGTACAAGCCTTTCGACCCTTATGAAGAACAGACCAGTATTGTACTAAATATTATTTAAATGAAAGATGCATTCTACAAATGTTTCATAGCTCAATAACTTTAATACCTTCTTAAGAAAGTATAAAAAATATTTTTTTCAATCCTGTGTACTTTTTTAATTTCACTGTTTCTAATTAAAACAAATAAATACTATGAATGAGGTAATGCAGTTTGTTCTTTTTACTGTCTCTGTATATCAACTGAATTGTATAATTATTAAAGCACTTAGGATGTACTGATTAATTTGGTCTGTAACCTAAGCGATCACTATAAGCAATATCTACTGATAAGAATATGAACATATATACTATATATATAGAGAGAGAATTCAATTAAAATAGAGTTCTTGACACCAGATGTATATAAAAAGAATTCCATGATTAAAAAAGTGAGAGTGCTCTGCCTCTTAACTTTTTTTGTATATTTTTACAAATTAGTACCTACTTTTCTGTTGTTCTATCTTCTGCATTAACCAAAAATATCTTGAGCAATATTTATGCATAGAGATGGGTAGAACAGAAAACGAAGTAACTGAGGTTATACTACCTTCAAAGTCAAGGTAGTATAACAAACATGAGTACAACCTATCCTAAATATTGGAATGATCATATGGTATGGCAATATTATACTTCATAGTGCAATAAAGAAAACTGAGTACACATTTTGGATGCGTTTCTTTCCAGAAAGAGGATGCAAAATTTGGCGCATAACAAATATTATTTATCTAACATATTGCATCGTTTTAAATTATTGCATTCACAAGAAGTCATTCCTTCAACAGATTTTATCCAAAAAATTTTAGGCATCAAGAATTTTGATAATAAATCTTTATACCAAATTTCATCCTTTTTTTTTTTTTTTTTTTTTTGATATTTCAATGTTATCTTGTATACATGCGTACTAAACAGACAGCTTTTCCTTGGATGAATTCTGCCTATATTTTTATATAAAGCTACAAATTTGATGTTATGAACACATACTAAATTACATTGCTCCAGCTCAAATTTCAATACACATATACGAAACTGCTAATAAATCTGAGTACTCAATTTCACCCATATTATTCTTTACATTTTTCAAATTCTATGTTTTTCAAATTCAGAGAGAAATGAAAGATTTACCACAAGTTTGACAATTTCATTTCTTTCTATTATACTTTAGACATGAAAAAGTAAAAAAATGATTTATAAGATTTAATTAAGACCAATTTTTGAGAGATTTGGTTCAGTAATTTAAATTAATCATAATTGGCAATTAATTCATAGAAAAAAATAATAAACTTACTCTTATTTGATTAACAATTTGGCGTATTTGCGGTTCAAATCCCATATCAAGCATTCTGTCTGCTTCATCCATAACCAAATAGGTAACATGATTCAAATTTACTAATCCTTCTGAAACAAAGTCTATTAATCTTCCTGGAGTAGCAACGCAAATTCGAGCCCCTATAAATGGGTAAAAAAATTGTTATATTTTATATCTACTCTTTTAAATTCTGTATTGTTAAACAGAGGCAATAATGGGTTGGAAAATCTAACCTCTTAATTGACGAAGTTGATAATTTTTGGAGGCACCACCATACGCACAGGCAGTTTTTAGCTGACAGGATTGGCTAAATCTATCACTAACCTGGAGAATCTGTTGCACTAATTCACGAGTAGGAGCTAAAACTAAAACCTAAAAGTAAAAAATGAAAAAACAGGAGATTAAAACTTCTAGTCCAAAACATCTTAGCATGATACTGTTTTAGGCTTAATTCATATTTTACTTTTAAAAATTAACTTATAATTAAGCAGTAGCAATAAAAAACACACAAAAAAATTATTTAATATTATTGCAACACTTATGTATAAATCCAGGATTAAAATAATGACAAGCAGTTATAAAATAGACATAAAAATATTTTTTAAGCTATTTAAAATTGGAGGAAACTTTCAAGAACATAAAATTGTTATCACTGAGTACATAATTTTTTTAAACTTTAAAGTGTTGTAAAAAAAATCACCCCTCTAAAATTTTCCTTTTACCTTGATAAGACATAAGTAATACATTGTCATACTTAGTAACCTTACTAGAAGAGAACTTCATCTCACATTTTTTTAATTAATAAGTCACTCCTCTCTATTAATGATTAGCAACACAATTTATTACTACAATCCTTATTCATTTCACTAATTTCAGTGAAGTAAAGAAATTACCTATTATCAAGTTTCTTTTGGTATTGCAGTAAAGGTCCTTGAATGAAAATATTTTACCAATAAATTGCCAAACTGATCCAACTTTTTAGGTATATATTGAATAAATTAGTGTCTTTATGAGGAACAATATATAATCTACTGTTCCACTCAGCTTATAAATCAGGGTTTACTATAAATATATTTCAACCGTTTGAAACAAAGAAATGGATCTATTTGCAATTTTTGAGATCCAGCTGACTTCACATCAAAGTGCAAATAATTCATAATTTTCAGAAATTTATCATCTTAATGTGACATATTGGACACCAAGATTTTGGCCATAAACTCAAAACAGATTTTAAGCAGCCAAAACCATACAAGAATCGTAGGGAAATTAAAGTGTCTTATTGAATAACAAATAACAATACTTTTGGTTGCTAAACAACCTTTATGCAACACTTGCATTCCCATCTATATCTCTTTAACCTATTCGGTACCATGATCACACAATTCTCTCTTCATTTCCCATTGTATCATATTTAAGATAAACTTTTCCATCTCTAGTGGCCCAAAATCCTGCTGGCGTAATTTCTTTTTGTAATATTTTATTAAAATTTTTAAGCAATAGATGGCAGTTGTACTTTCATTACAATTTCAAAGAATATCTCACAAAGTGTTTACTTCTCTCCCTGGAGATCTCCTTACTACCATTCGGGAAAGCAGGTCGTCGTGGGGTAGACCAAGACTAAAGTGTTGACTTTTAATATTCACTTTCAGTTCTGAGCTTTTTTTTAAAAAACTTTTTATTTGATCCTAGGTATATAAACATGTAAACAATTGCACATGTTTCAGCTCTTTTAAAAAAAATTGGACATTTAAAGGGCCATGATTTATTTCGTTCCTAGGTTTTATTTATATATGGACTGAATGGATATTTGAAGAATGGAATGCTTATTCTTTTATGTAGGAATAGATTTGTCATTTGCAGTTTTGAGTTCCGAGGTTCGATGCATAGTATTTTGAAAGTATTTTTATCAGTTTTATTTTGCTTGACATGATGAAAAGAGTGAAATACATATATATGGCATTTGATCTTCATATGTGGGCAGTGATTTCTGTTCTGTTTCTAGATATATTACAAACAGCTCTCTAAAAGAGCAAGTGTGATTTGAAGGGACTCCGGTAATCTTCCTGATTGCTTTATTTTTTCTCATTACAAGAATACGGAAAAGTAAGTTCAGCTGACTGTAGCTAAAAGTGAGAGTGAAATATTAGACAACTTACATATTTATAATTTTGTTTTCATATGTATAATTTTTGTTTTCATGAATATAGTTAAAAGTTGAGTGTTCTGCTTGTTTCATTCATTTCTATTGATGTTACAGTTTTTATATTAATACATATAAGGTAGTAGTATATTATAAATGCTACTTGCAAAATTGAAGTCATTATATTAAAATGGAAATTTTATATGATTTTTTTTAATTAGGCACAATTGTAAAAACTGTGTGGGCTAATGGTGATGCTCTACTTCAGAGTGTTCAGTCCAGTGAAGAGCTTCATTCTCCACTCGCTGGTCGTGAACCAGTTATATATAAAGTTGGTCCTACTATTTCTTGTAAAATATTTTGCTGGAGATATCACCCTGTAACACTTGAGGATGAAGCATTTCTTACTTTAAAAACCAAACCAATATATGCTTCTTCTTCATCGGTTTCATTTTCCACACTTTTGATAGACCTTCCTCATCCTGTTTATTCACAATGGTCGCAGTGGCTGCATTCTCTGGTATGATTATACTACTAATTTCACTTATAAAACCTATATTAGCAGATGGCAACGAAATATTTTTTTGGTCTAAATTTTTATTTCCATTTCTTGTTTCATGAATTGACTCTGCACCAAACGACTCAGCTTCATTTTCTGCAGTATTAAGAGCAATTCAACCTTTGGTGGATAAATGAGATATATATTTTTGGTAACTGTAATTATAATCATAAAAATTGTCAAGAGCTTTCAGTACCTCCTCTTTCAAGAACTAAGCAAAAATTTTCCATCATTTTTATGCAACATTTCTTCTTCTTTTTCTTCTTATTTTTGTCTATTAAATATGTACATAAAAAGACCAAAATGAAATGAAGTTAGGCACATTGATATCCAAAAAAAGGTAACATCTCTAACACAATGGAAATATACAATCGAATGACACAAAAATTTTCAAATCAATGTTTTGCTCTTCTCTCCTCATTTCTCATTCAGTGAAATACAAACCACCTCACAGAAAGTGCACCTGTTTTTCTGTCATTGCAAAGATAAAGTTAAGAAAAATATAAAAACAATGTAAAAAATAAAAATAATAAAAATTTCTATATGATCAAAGTTACTGGTAGCTGAACTGTAGGTACACACAGCGATGTTGGCAAAAGTAAATATACATTATTTTTAAATTTTTAGGAAAAGCCTAAAAACCTCAATATCATAAGGAAGATAATGAAAAATTCAATTAAATTAAATTCCTGGTCAAAATAACCACTGCTGTAATTTTAGGGTTAATCAATTTTAATCATGTTAAAAATATTTTGATTTAATATTAGGATTTAAACCCTCATGTTAAGATTAAATTTCTAGAACAATAATTTTTCTCGGTTCATTTAGAATTACAAATGATAAACTAATTGACTATTAGATTTGAATAAACTTGCTCTGATTTTTTTATATTGCACAAGTATACTATGAAATACACAATAAAAGATAATACATTATTATATTTTAACATTTATATTACTATTTAAATATGTATCAGTTTAATTTAAAAAATAAGATTTTTTTACACTAACCTGAGGTTTACATTCATGTCTTCCCATTTTCATTATCGGCTGATTTAAGGCATGAATGATTGCTGGTAAAATAAACTAGAAAAGAATTTCATTGTTAATTATTGGATTAAGAAAAACATCTTTAAAATTATAGTTGCAATTTCTGTTTTATAATATTAAAAATATCTATTTAACAGAAAAACATAATTAACAGATAAACAAGGAAATTAAAAAAAAAGTTTATAAAATTTAAATAGCCTTTATTTTTTTTTCCATATTTGTATGAATAATTTTATTCTGCTATTGAATTTGTAATGTTTGTGCAAAAATATGATTTAAAAAAAAAAAAAACTTCAATCCAAAAAAGAAAAATTAAGCCCTCTTCTAGTCAAAAGAAAGTACTCAGCACAAATTAAGTAAAAGACAAAAAATATAAAATATAATTCCAAAAAACAGAAAGAAATAAAAGATTAAAAGCTGATAAGCTGTAAATAAATCATGAAAGAAAAGAAATAAAATTCTTATAGAAAAATGATTGGAAATAAACTCAGATTTTTTTAAATTATAAAACCAGAAATTGTTGGTAGCACTGTTTACAATCTAAACCATTAGATAGATGAGCAATTGACTGTTAAATCCATTACACAGAAAGATTACAATATGTTGGTATAATAGAATGAAGCTATCATATAGAAATGTTGTTTATGTTAACATGTAATGTGAGCATTCCTTTTAAATGGTGATGATGATGAAAATTTGTCAGCTGATAGTAAAATAATGTTTTATCCTAGATAGCACATGATTCTATCATCCACAAAGTCATCTAATGGTTTAGATTCTAAACATAGAATCAATGAATTCTGGTCATGCGACGAAAAAAAATGGCTTTGCTCCCATTCTTTTTATGGAAACACTTTTCTGTCTCCATCTATTAGCCTCCATCTAAGAACTGATTTTTCTAATTTTTTGTTTTTTTTTACATCATGTATATGTTATCCTTTATTATTCTCATCTTTTTAATTTATATAATTGATACTTCCAATTTGTTTCTTGAAACATTTCAGATTCTTTTCTTTTGCTTTATGTCTTCTCCTAATTTATTAACCATATTTTTGAGAATCAAGCCATATTTATTCATGATTAACTTCAATTAACAATTTTAATTAACAAACCAAATGATAATTAAAAAAATTAATATGACAAAGTTCAAATTTTCTTTGCAACATAAAATAAATGCAGATAACCTATCAACAGAGGTTATCACAAAATTAATCCCTGAAAAATATTTTTTAAAAAATTTCTTTCCATTTTTAAAAATTATTACAGAATTTAAAATAAAACATTTAAGATGAGAAAATATATTGGATATGCCATATATGAATATACTAAACTTCATATTATATAAATTTCTATTACACTTATTATTTCACTACACATAAATTATAAACAATATTTTAACACACCACTACTTACAGAATAAAGGAAAATCAAATACTCTAAATAGTTATTAACCATTTAGCTTAAAAAAATATTAAGATCAAACTTGTGAATTGAAATATCTGAGAATTAAACCAATTTAATTGATAAAGACAGTTGCAAATACTGAAGAAGTAAAAAAACAGGTGTTATACATGATTATTCTTGTGTATGCCAAATAATTATGAACCTAAAGCATTATTATGACAAATTAAATTTATCCAATTTTATTCTATGTTTACAAAAATTACTTTATCATCATGAACAACAAACTTCCATATCAATTCAAGAATCTTGTTACTTTTTCTCAACATACCACAAGAGTCTTTCCGGATCCAGTTTGAGAAATTCCCACCATATCTCTTCCACTTAAAGCAATAGGCCAGCCCTGTGCTTGAATTGGAGTGGGTTCAGAATAACCTTGTTGAATAACTACTTGTTTCAAAGTTTCTATATCAAGAAAAAGAAGCAAAATTAGAAAATAATGTAAAGATATGTAATTGTTAAAAGTATATTAATCAATTACTTCGAAGAATACCTAGTTATGAAATAAATAAGGTACATAATAAATAACTTCATACAACAATGTATATAAATTAACTTTATTCTGTCAGTTGTTTATTAATTTATTTTAGAAATTAACAAATGACTGCAGAATTTCTACTAATAATGATTAATGAATATGTGTCCATGTTTCTGTATGAGTACTATATTCTAGGTTTTTTTATCTAATGTATATATCTAGAAGTGCTCTACAATCTAAGTTATTTGATCTAAGCTACCAAATTTGGCTCATATATGCCTTGCAGAATGGAAATGTGCTCCCAAAAGAGATTTTTTAAAAATTTTAATTAAAATATAAATTGAAATTTGAAATTTTTCTGAAATAATTTCTGCAAATAATATTACATAATATTGCATATCCTCTTCAGTCCTGACTTTTTTAAAACTGGTTTAAAAATTTGATTTCAAGATCTTTTACCCTTGTTATATCTCAATAGTTTGTGGAAAAAAATATTTGGTGATCAAACAATTTTAAGTCCCATAATTTTAAGTCACATATGTGTACCTAGGGTCTTAAGCAAGTTAAAGTATCCTCGACAAAAAAAATTATTTAATTTTCCTGGTTACTTTATAGCTATACTTTTCTTATTCTAAGGCCTTATAAATGAAAAAAATATAAATAATTTATTAAACCTTATTTTGAATGAAATTTCATTTTTTTTAAATATTACGTAAGTAGATACTGCATTTTGAGCACTTGACTCTTCTCCTAGAAATACATCCTGGATACTTGCATACTTATCATCCATATAATGTTGTAGATGGCTTGACATATCTAGTCTTATTTCTTTTTAAATGGGAAGGGATAATTTTTCTTGCTCTTTTATAGATATGTTGAAATGCATACATTATTTCGTCAAAATTTAACTTTACCAGATAAGAAAAATGAAGAAAATTACGGGTACACATATGTGTACCTCAGGACTGAAGAGGATATACACCATTACAAAATTCAAAATTTTATTATCCAATTATATCTATTTAATAGCCAAATAATTAATTCTTGATTTTCAGAAATTTTTTAAAAACATTTCTTTGATTAATTTTGAATAACAAATTACATTGTTGATCTGCAAATAAATATTTGATAAAATAACAAAAATTAAAAACCGTTCCATTTTTTCCCCATCAAATATTTACTTGTGTGATTTTCTTCTATTATTGAAAATGGAAGAAGAAATATTCTGTTTAATATCTATATAGTTGCAAAAAGAATAACAGACAAATTTGAAATACCATGAATTTTAAGAGATTCACTGGACTATTGTGTTTTTAATAGCACTTTGATCTTATGGAACTGATTTCCATTAGGAAGACTCATGTACACAATAAACAAGATATATCAAGACTATTAAATTAACATGGTTTAATATCTAACATTTTGATGGAATCATGGTCATGAAGTTATCTCTAAGTTATCTAACTGAAATGAAATATAACCAATATTTCTTATTTTTTCTAAGCTATCTAAGTAAATCAGCTCATCACTAATGGCGGCTAATATAAAATTTAAAAAAAGCATTGTGTAGTTAAGGTGACCTACATAATCTGCAGTTTAATTTCCTCAGACTTTTCTAAATTATTTCCAGATTTTCTAAAAAATTTCTCTGACTTTTATCAGAAATATCTAAATTATCAGTATATTTTAATACTATGTGAAAAATAGTATTCCTCTACTTCTGACTAAAAGCAATGTAGGAAAAAAATGTAATCCTCAAAAAAATAAAACAAGAAATAATTTCAATTATCAGGTTTCATATAAACTTCAGATTCAATTTCAGAAATATTTCCCCAATTTTTCCAAACTTATTAATCAATATATACAATAAACAAGAAGATGTGTACTCGTCCAGATAATCTTTTCTCAGAACTGATTATCAATGATTTAGTCATGAAAGATATAATAAAAAAACTCATGCTTAACAGTACTTAAGAATAAAATAAACTATTTCCGTCAAATGAGAGCTTCCCACCTTATACTGTTTACCAACACAAAATCAGAATTGAACATGAATTCCACAAACAGAAAAAGAATACATTCGATAATAGTAAGCACTTTCAACTAAAAGGTCATGGTATTATGTCAAAATAAAAGAAATTACTCAGTGACAGCAACATTGCATTAACATTTAACCACCAAAAGTAAAAAAAAAAATTAATTAAAAAATTAACTGCACATTTGCACACTGTTTAATCCATTTGTATCATATGAAGAAAAATGGAAATATGGTTCATTTCATCAAAATTTATCTTTTCACTGTATAAAAAGATTTGCATAATCTTTTTTTAATGGAATAAATATTCAATACATTTTTATTGGTTTCATGTGCTATCTATTCTCAGATACACAAACTCATTACCTATGCCAGGAAGCATTGATTTTTTCAAAATAGGGATGAAGTGAAAGTGAGGATGAGATATTTCCATTTCATTTAACAATAGAATAAACACATACAATTAGCAAATTTAGAAAATATAACAACAGTTAAACCACAAAACTAAACTAGATAAACAAGAATAAATCCCCAAGTTTCAAATTAAAACAGTACAGATTAAAATGATTAGAGATAAAAAGTAAAGAATATACATCTGATGAAAGATAAGACCTATCAAAGCGTAGAAAAGATACTTTAGAAATAAGCTTAAAATTATTTACTGCATATCACCTACTGCTACAGGGAAGAATGATCAAAAGTGATAATAACAGGTTTCTGAAATGATTAATACATCAAATCAAATAAAAAATATGTACTTGTAAAACACATCAAATAAGGAATTTAAATTAATTTATCATGTTTAGTATTATTTTAACTTCAGAAGCATTTTGTGTAAGAAAGCAAATTTAAAAATTATCAATTTTTTTTTTCTTTTTTAAATTGTGAGAAAATATTGACAATAATGTTTGCATGATACTTTGAAAATCCCATAATTTAACAAAATATTCATATTATTTCCCAATATTCAGAGGGGGAAAAAAGGCATACATAAAAAAAAATTGCTTTAAAAAATATAATCAAAACGTCTGATACTTCCCAATTCAAATATATATATATATCAGAAAAGCGGAAAAATAAATTAAATCTAATAGCAAACCTTCATTTACAATAAATAGGTCCTAGTTATAATGGCAGGCAATATTTTACAGCTAGTTCAAAATAACTTCTAATTTAATAATACAAAATTCCTGTTTTCATTTTCACAAATTATGAACAATAGAGAAATCAGCAGGCTATGTCTTCTAAAACTTTCCTGCAAACTCCTCAATCACCCTATGAAGGGCATAGGTGTTTAGATTTTAGAATCTCTGCATATAAATATTCTATGTTTTAAATAAGAATACCGAATATGCATTTTGGACACCTTTTTTCAACAAATGAAACAAAAAATCTGTCATTCAAAACATTGAGTTAACATGTTCATGGATAGACAGACAAAATTCCAAAAATGTGTTTTTCTGACTCATGAAGATTTAAAACACAGAGATTTATCAAAAGATATATTTTTATATTTACAATATTTTTTCTATGCAAAAATGCAAAAAAAAAAAAATTAGTTGGTGGTTTTTTTTTTTCTTTTTTTGTTCCTTTGTTTCAAACAAGTTCATTAAAATTGAAAATCAAAACAATAGTGTGAGTTGGGCTTTAGCTAAATAGCAATCCCAACTGAATGCACAAGTTTTCGTTAATGGTACCATTCAACTTAATGTTCAGAAAAAATAAAAAAAGAGAAAAAAAATTGTTATTTTCTTCACTATAATTCCACATGTTAATACAACCTCTTTTACTGCTTCAAAATTATTTTGAATAAGAACATAAAAGCTACAGTGAGCCCCAAACCCTATGAATTAAGAAATTATAATAGAATCAAATTTTCATGGTAATATCATAAAATACGCAAAGAATCAACTTTTCTAACTGTGTGTGTATTTATATATATATAGGATAGATATAATAAGACAAATAATGAATAAGTTAGTAGTTTCAAAACAGTCAACAAAAACAGAAACCATCATAAATCAGAAGCATGTGCTTCAATATTTGAAGGCAGTTATGGCGATAATTCTCTTTACAGTCAAAATTTCAGTCCTTCATAATTTTAATGTAAATATCTCACAGCCTGATGAGCTTTCAGAAATGCAGATAGCCTTTAGAGAAGACAGATTTTTACTAGCTGCAAACAATGTTTTACTTTACTTATGAAAAAGATCCAAAAATTGCTGACTACAATAGTTATCAAAATAAAAAATAAATCCCAGTTCTAGAATAAGGTTCTGTTCTAAAATTCTTTTTCCCTGTATACATGTCAATACTACTACATTCAGTGATGGTAGGGTGATCGGATATACACAAGTACCCTGTATACATCATTCGTAGTAATGAGCATAGTAACACATTTGAATGTTTTTCAAATGCTTCCAGTTGTTATCATTTAAATGCTGAAAATTTTAACCTTTTAATATTTATCTTAACTATATTAAAAAAAACAATAAAAATTCTTTAATTATCAAAAAAAATGGTGCATGCTAAATGTATTTTTTACTTTGAAGTTTTATTGTATAATTATTTTATGCAAAGTATTATAGGATGTTTATTAAAATTTCTTGCTTGTTTATTAAATTTATTTTTAAATTATAAACTTATCATTACTTTATTAAAATTATATTTATTAATCACATATAATCAAATATAAAAAAATAAATCTTACTAACATTTTTAACTTAAAAATTATCTTTTATATCTAATCATTTTCAGTCCTAATTTGTCTTAATTTAAACTTTTAAATAAATCATTTCATTGCATTTTGCAACTGAACACAAATGAAAAAAAGTAGCTTATTTTCCACCACACTTTTTGTTTTTCCTTTTTTGACAAAGAACAAGTTTTCATTTGTATAAATAACTATTTACAACAGAACAATTTTAAATGACTTTGAACAATATTTCATTATATTATTATTTTAAAATATAATAACTTTAATATGTTAACATTAATATACACAGACATATGTATGTGTATATGAGAGCTAAAAAGGGCAGAATTTTTTAATAATAATTGAATATACCTGGCAAACACAATTCCTCAAAGGTAGTTATTGGTTTAGGGACATTTGATCCTCTCACAGAGATGTTCAACTTTTCTCGATAAGCCTCAACTTCTTCCTAAAATAAAAAATAAAAATTATTATGAAATATAATACACATTAAAATTTACCTGAAAATATAATCAGAAGATTTAACATAAACATATTACAATTTAAAGACGATTATTCTTATTGCTTTCATAACAGATTATAATTTTATTAAGCTTTATTAAAACATTAAAAAAAACATATATTCACTTATATCTGATTAGAAATGAAATGTAAAAAAACATATATTCACTTATATTTGATTAGAAATGAAACATAAAAAAACATATATTCACTTATATCAGATTAGAAATGAAATGTTCTTTGACCTTTACTTAGTAATTACAAAACTCCAGTAACTGGAATGTTTCAGATACACCTTTTGAATGAATATACTTGTAACATGTCAACATATATAAATCAGCAAAATAAACAAATTCAGAAAAGTATAATAAAAAATAAAAAACTTAATTTGTAATTTATATTGTCATCAAAAATCTTTACACTATAAAAAACTTTTAATGGATTAAGACCTGCGATGTTAATGCAAAATTGCACCTTTTTTTTTTACTATGCAATTAAAAATTAATCCAATATATAATTCTTTATTAAATAATTACGTTTGTTAATATGATATAACTAATCATAACAGATTAAAGATGAAGAATTATATATTATTCTTCAATAATAATAATAATAATTGATTCAATAATAATAATTGATGTAGAAATGACATATTCTATAGTTATAACTCATTTAAAAATGCCCTAGCATCATTTTAACTTACTATTGGTCGTTCAGCAACATCATGATGTTCAATGTAGAAATACTTTAATATATCCTGAAATTCATCCGAATTGAAAGTTGCTTTTTCAAGTTTTGCAAATGGACGGTTGAAATTTCTAGAAAAATTCCCCGGGTAGAATGAATTTTCATTTCTTTGAAAATTTCGCTCACTTTGTTGGTAGCCATTTTTGAATCTGTAATCTCTTCTATCTGAATCAGAATACTGTTGCCTACTGTTACGTCTATTAAAACCATTTTCATATTTCCTTTCGTCAAATGGTTCATCATCATAAAAAAGTCCTTCCTTGTGACAATTTCTAAAACTGAAGAGAAAAAAATTTAGTATAATATACTTACAAGAGAAAAGAATAATACTTATGAATATATGTGCTAATAATCTCAAAAATCAATGAAAATATTATAAAATGCAATTCCTGATGCAGCTGTTACACTAAATACATTAATCTCAATTATCCTTTATAGAACATTCAATCTAATAAAAATTTCAGTGTCAGCATATCAATATGTTTTAACAGAGCTCAAGATAATCATCATGATTATAATGAATTTCCTCAATAAGATAAATTAATGAAAATAGATTTTACTTTGAACTTAAGATAATTTTTTTTAAAGAAAAACTTTAAACGGTTGATTTTTTTTACTAAACAAATCAATCAAAATACATTTTTAATAGTTTTTCAATCCTTAGCAATTAAAAAAAAATAAGAAAAATTATATTTTTCACTAAAAAAAATTTCTATAAATATATAAAACACATTTTTTAAACTTCGTTTCTATGATTTTATTATATCTACTGAAATTTAAAATAATAATAATTGTATTCGTGAAATCTCACACCATTATATTCAAAAAGCTTCATACAAAATAGTGCCTAAAGTTAAAATTACTGAATGCATTATTAGAATAACTATAATTAATAAATGCATTCTAATTAATAAATAATTACATTAATTTTTTTAAATATATACTATGTTTGTGTGTTTATACCAATTTGTAGTAGAGTTATAAAATTTGGTGCATACATACCTTTGTGAGAAGGAGTGTGTATTTCAAAGCTATTTTTTAGAAAGTTTACATTCTATATTATAAACATACTTTGTTTCAAAATTTAAAAATTTGTCTTTTTGAAACAAATTTATCAGTCATGTTAAATCAGGTTTTTAGCAATTTTTTTATTTTTATTTATTTATTTATTGCCTAATTTTCAACAATCGATTATATTGCTGCCCTGAAACTGTTTCATGAAATACTTAATGACATGATTTTATTCCATTAATGAAAATAAAAAAAAGAAGAAATCTGTTTATTATCTGTGTAGTTTACGAGATAATTAATAAAAGTAAAATTATAATATTGTGAAATTTAGAATATAGATGAACTGGATTTTTATGGCACTATGATGACTATCTAAACTGGATAGATTCTTATACATGATACACATACTTTAATTAAAACAACAAAAACTTAAAAAGCTTCTAATATCGGACAATTTGGTAGAATCATGAACATGATGTTATAAAAAATCATTAATTTGGAATCAAACATAACTAACATTCCAGGTGATTGTCTGAAGCAATTAGTTACTAATAAACTTTAGAAACTAGATAGTCAGCCATCATATTAATATAATCATGTTTGACTGCAACTGAAATTATTGCATTCACTATATGAACTTCAATTTTCATCCATTATTAATTCCTAACATTATTATAAAAAATTATACAAGACAAAAATTTCACAACAAAAAAAGTAAGAATAACCATGAACAAAACTTACTTTGCTACATTATATGATGCTAATTTTGATAGAGTTTGCGAAAATTTAGAAATTTCATTAGATGAATTCAAAAACCTAGAGCTGTAAAAACAGAATAATAATATATATTAAAAAAAACTCAGGTTCAATACATAAAAAAATTACTTCTCATTACCCAATCTAAATTTTTACTTGAATTACTATTATTCAATTTTTACTTATCACTTTATTTTCCTTCCAAATAACCAATTTTAACACTCTCATTCCCAAGATGATTTCAGTTCAAGTACTTCAGAATACTGGAAGATTTTTTTTTTTTTTTTCAAAAATAAGAAAAATTTCCTACTTTTCTCCCTTAGAGTTCAGAAGAGACTCTCCTTAGCTGATAACTATTAAGTAAATATATGCAGAAACATCCTTTGAATTTTCTCTAAAAACCCAGCTAAGGCCTCCAACAATGTAATAAAAATGTTTCATGGACCTGGAACACTGACTATGGTAATACAATTTGGGAATAAGTTTATTATCTGTGCCCCACATCCTACTGTAATCAATCAGTTTCCTATAGCATAATAGCATGGATGATTATAGCATGTTTTAGATTCTTAAGCTCTTCTTAAGTTTAAAATTAGTAATTCAAATGTTCTACTTCTAGTTTATCAATGGATTGCATAAAACAGAATATATATCACCTCTGACATTCATCATCTGACTTAATAAATTTGTGTCTCTTTATTAGCAATTTTTTCTGATGTGTCAACTTTTCATTGCAGCTACCCATTAAGCCTAAGATAGCATCAGTGTTAGATTACTCATCATAAAAAATAGACAAGTACATTTCAATGATATAATTCAGATTTCAAACAATTTCATATTAGTATTTGAAGAATAAAGTGTGGGGTGTGTTTTTTTGTTTGTTTTTTTGCTTTTTATGAAAAATGTCTTTTTTTTTAATTAATTTTTTTATGCTAAAAGTTTTGACATCCAGTAATATTTGAAAATTGTTTATCAATTTTTATAAAAAGTGCAAAAAATTCTGAATATCTTATAATTCAGGAAATATTGCAACTGTTTCTGTAAATGTAAATCTTAAAATTTGTTTTGAAAAATATATATATTTACTAATAATTTTCAGTTTTTACTATGTTGAAATCTATGTAAAATGATTAAATCATTAAAATTATAAAGAAAGTAAGCAATATTGTTAATCATAAATTGAAATTTATCCTAACAATATTGCAACACTGTAATTTTTAAAACAAACGAGAAAGAATTTCTCTCTTCTTAGCTGTTCCAGGCCCATAAGATATATTTTCATTGCAACGGCCCTTCTTCAAGCCCATCTGCACAAGCATATCTAATGAATAAAGCAGGTACCATGGGTATTCAATAAAGCACACTTGAAAAGGTGACAGGGATTTGGCTGCAATATCTTGGTAGGTATATGGATAGTGATATATGGGTGGCCTCTGCAGTTTTATTGAAAAGGTGTTTGCAGTCTTTTGTACTGATAAAGTTAAATAAAACTAACTAAAGAGATTATATATATATATATATATATATATGCAGTAACAAACTCACATAAGAGCTGCAAATATATCATAAAAATATGTTGACAATAAATATGTCACATTAATACCAGCAAACAGCAAATATAATTTTTGATTGTGTTTGCATTAAACAAAATGTTGACATAAATCATTAAATTTCTGTCTACAATCTTTATTTATTATTCTGCTTTGAGAAACCTAATTTCAATTAGTACCCAGATGGTAAAAATAATTGTATCCTATATGCTCTTTCATATTTTAAGGCTCCGAGAAATAAGAATTCAAATCAATGCATATTTCTATTAAATGAAAACTAAATAATTTCTCTATTTTGTAACTTCTGATGATGGCACTTGACCAACTTAAACTGCTTTAGTTACATTATTGTTCGTGAAAATATAATTACATACACCAGTTTTCTCCTTTTTAAATATTAACATCACTTTTGATAGCTTTATTCTTAGAATACTTTTCTTAATCCAAATCAGAGAGAGCTCATGTTTAGACAATGTAATAGTTTTAAAAGACTGATTATCAAAAAATCTGCAAGATAACTTGGTTACTAAATATAACAACTATTTTCTTTAAATAACATATTGAAAAAATACTACAAAGAGAGCAGTACAATTCGGTTTTAGTGATGACTAAAAAGTTCCATGAAAAAATTTTGCCACATTATAAAAATATACTCAAGTACATCATTATTTAATTTGAATTTACAAATCACGAATTTACGAAAAATTTTGAATTTACAAATCACATGCTACATAGTGATAACATCACATTGGTGACTGAGATCAGCAAATAGGTGAAATTTTTTCTTGCCACTTTCTAGTTACCATTACAAGAGTAGTTACAAGTACCAAGAAAATCTACAGAAATTACAAGAAAACATCATCGCAAGAAATGCAGTTGAACGTCCTGGCCGGAGGCCAACGTACTGCATTAACCATTTTCACATTACTGAGGTATTGAAAAACAATTAATGAAATGTAATATTGAAATTGAAATAGCCAGCTACATCTCAAGTGTGAAAATTCACAAATAACGTTTATAGATATGCATATTCAATATTTCATAAGAATGTTAAGCATGCCCGACTCTCAACAATCTGGTAACAAGATGAAAATGACACCAGAAAGACAATTCCACTCTCTAAGATGTTCCATGTCAATCTGAGAATATCTTACTGTGACATATAAAGCATGGCTTACTGAAGTTACAAAGATTGCTAGGATGAAAATTAGTCTCACGCTACATTTTGTGCTGGAGGACACTTATCAGCTTCTGGAATAGAAGAATTTCAGCATAATTTGACATTAGCAGCAGGAATATTTCAAGCCAAGTCAACAAAATTTACATCACATCTCAGATTTCCATTAAATTTTACACAGGTGTTTATGAAGAGTTGGAAAACAACTTTAATCAATATATGAGAACCTATTTTTTGCTATCAAATTTTAAACTCTTTGTAAATTTATTCTGGACCTTACCGTTTCATTTTGTAAAAAAATGACCAGCACTATTTTACCATAACAATTTGAATTTTATTGCTATACAAAATGTTTGTACTAAATAGATATAACATGTTTGTAAATCAGTATAAAGGGATTTATAAAATAGGGCAAATGTAAAGAATATTTCTGACTCAAGCAAATATAATTCTTTTAAATTAGCACTGGAAAAAAAATGAAGTTTCTTTTCAATGGAGAAAAATTATATAAAAATAATGATGCAAAAAATTACCGGCAAAAGAAAAAGATTTTTTTCTACAATCCAAGAAAGTAAAATATTTATAAGAATGAAAAAAAAAAAGTTATACCTACCAGACGTAACGAAGCATTTTGTTTCGAATAATATTTATAATTTTTTTTGAAATTATTTAAATTTACAATCAAAACAAACGAAGCATGCTCATTTTAAGGAACGGAGAAAGTGGAAAATTGAACCATCTCACTTCATTTCATTTTTTCCACCTTGCAGAGAAGATTGCTTGTGACAGTCATTATGGACCCCTACTTTAATTGAAATAATTAATGCAAATGCAATAAAGCTCGAGCCGTATTTTTTTTTCTTATTTAAATTTCACACCAATAGCCTCTACGAGATTGATAAATCCAGTTTTAAACATTTCTAGAAAACAAGGGTTTCGTGAGCAACGGTGATCACCAACTTCCAGTCAAAACATCAGCGATGATTATCCGCTGCTCAGCGATCAAATCGGTATTCTCCAGACCAAACCTGTTGTTTATTTCCCCCACTAGCGTCTCACTCGCAACGTTTATCCCTATGGGATGGACGAATCAATCGCAAACCGTACTTTTCAAAGGTAGCACGTTTGAGTGAGAGGGGCAGCAGGGATAAACGTTGTCATTTATATGTTGAGTTGTATCACAACGCAAAGTCGAACGCTTTTCCCTGTGGTTTGAGAAGAAATGGTATTTTATTCCAAACGATGTGCAACATATTTTTCAGTAATCTTTCTACTTATTTAATACAAATTCCCTTTCATCGTTTATAAGTTTATCATATTTTATTTCATCTTTGCATATTATTTCACTACAGCGAATGCTGGAGAAAAATGACATAATGTTAATCGTTCAGTACAATCGAAACATTTTAGACTATTTATTTTCTTCAGGTGGCTTTCATTTGTTTTCCAGTTTTTTTTTTATTATTATTATTTCTATTGCTGTTTGTGGATGGTTCTGAATTTCCTGATATTAATGAATCTTCAAATTATTTAAAAGTACTTTTTGCTTAACGAATGTTTCCATTGATACATCTTCAAAGCAGGTGAATTACGGATTTTGAAAAAAAAAATTTAACATTAATATTTTATATTCCTTTACAGAAGACTGAATAATATGGAGACATTTTTCATTAACATCTAATGTGGACTGTTTCTGCAAAAAAAAAAAGTGCTTTTTAAGGCTTTATACGATTGTATGAATACATTATCTTTGTTGTCAGAGAGAAATATTCTGCTAATCATTATATTTCGCTTGACATTCCCAGAACAGCTTATGTCAATTTTTTTTTATAATTTCTAAGCTCAACATTTCTATTTTTTGTCTTTATATGTTACCATGAACTGAAAAAAATAAATAAAATTATATTCTGCTATTGCTAATTTTAAATCATGATGTGAGAACATTAAAAAAAAATTTGGTTTTACTGAAACTTGTATTTTTAAATCATAGCTAGTTACAAAATGCATTGACGAATTGAAGCATACAGAACATATATATATTGTTTAATAGAATAAGCTTCTTGATATAAACTTTCTGTAAGAGTATTTTTCTATAATATAATTAGAGTTAAGAGTAGATTTTGTTGAGTCAGAATTTAAACTCAAACATTTTGAACTGATATTTTGCATTTTCTGCAGTTCCAATTTAAAGATACTTATAGATAGCTAACTTTTATGGCATAAAAATCGCATTCCCAAAACTATCATGTTCTCATATCGTAAATACATACACATTTAAGACATTGTCAGGGAACTTCATATGTTTTGCATTTATTTTCCTCTAGACAATTTCAGATAAAATTTCTAAAAATAATTATGTAATGGGAAATTCTTTTTAAAAATATTTTTAAAAAATTATGTAAAATATTGTAATATTTCATACATAGTTTCATGGGATCTATTTTAGAATGTACCAAGTGTTCAAAAATTGATTATTTCAAAACAGTTGCAGTATTGTCAATTTCAATCTTAAAAATTTTTTAATTATAAAAAATAACAGACTATGATTTGTGAGAAAATATAATAGTGTTCAAACTACTTAGATAAATAATTCCTTCTTGCATCTTTCTGTATTTTCTTGATTCTCAGATTGTGTTATGGTAGTCATATTTTTCATTTGAAATATTTTTTTATATTATCTATTGCCTTATCCTTCATAAAGTATACAATTTTGTATAGTATTTTTGTATGTAGTTTGTTCATTTAATATGTATCTTTATTCATTACTCTTGATAGTATTTATTCCACTCATTAACATTTTACACCCTGAATTATGGCAAAATATAACAATTCAATAGACATATAAAAATTTCATATTAGTATTTCAATTTAGTTACACACTGAGCAATTTGCTTTATTATTTGATTTTGAAAGTTATTTAGGAAAATCTACATCCAAGACATCTCATATTATGCAATGTTTGGTGGACTAACTCAGTTAAATATTCATATGTAAATGTTTTACTTTGTTATTTTTATAAATTATGAGACATATATAATTCAGTAAATAAACAGCAGATTGTAGTTGCTATTTTTGTTTTAATTGCTAACCATTTATCAAAAGAAATGTTTAGTAAGCATTCAGCTAAGTGAAGTCCTAAGGATACCAATCTGTAAATATTCTTATTCCGTTCTTTAACATTGTAACATCCCTCTATTTTATGTGAATAAATATTTATCCTATATCTATATGTAAGCATGCTCAATGGTTCCTTTGTTAACTGAGAGTGTATTACAAGTTCTATGTTTAGCAGCCATTCATACCTTGGTTTCGGTAATGATTCCCAAGCAAACTGAATGAAAACAAATGTATAATTTTTTCATCGTAAAAATCAGATGGTATATAAATATTTAAAACAAGTTTTAATCGAAATACTTTCATTCGTATTTACTTTGTTTTCTTGACTTTTCAGACTTGTTACAACTTTGTATTCATCCAAACTTATTATGTGTTCATAGAAAAAAAAAACATATTTTTGCATATATACTAATAAAAAAAATGGAAATAACCATTTTCACAGTAGTCTTTTAATATATTTTATTACATAAGTTTATTCAGTCTCAAAAAGTCAAATACCATAAATTAAGTTTATGAAATGCTGAAATATATGCTTTTGCAAAATGCTTTGTTTCTAATATAGCTACAATGCTAAATTTTTTAATAATTATATACAGTAAACCAATAAAAAAATTAAATTGCTATCGAATAAAAAAAAATCCCTGAAAAATTAAAATTTGTTTGTAAATTAAGTTAAAAAAGTATTTTTTTCTTATGCTATATTCTATAATGATAATAAAAAAAGTTGATTGCAATAGACACTTTATAGAACTATTATTAATTTTTTAAAATAGAATATAATTATTATTAAAGTTTCTTAAAAATATCAATTATCATTGAGCTTGTGGTGAAAGCTTATAAGCCAGTTAACAGCTAATACCAAGTTCTCAATTCTTGAAAAATGTAGTTCTACAGATTCACTAGATTATTTGGTATAATTTTAATACATGAGCCAAAATATAGTAACCAAATAATGCTTAGAGTTGCAAGTCATCAATAGTATTTATGTAAATATCTTTGTATTATCTAATCCATAAAACAGAACTATAAAAAACTCATTCATTATATTACTTGTATAATTTTTTTTAGTTATTTCTATATATAGCTGGAGTCCAAATTAAAAGAAATATTCATTAATTTGGAAAGAAAAATTCTTTCACTCAGTAAAATTATCAATTCAATAATTGTAATTAAATTATGCTTAATTTTTTATATGATTGCTAATACACAGATGTCTTTAAACATTTTTTTTAATAATTATGCAATAATTTTTAGTTGAACATAATTAAAAACTGTTGAAATATAAATTATACAATGCATTAAATCTTCTGTAAATAATCATGCAAGAATATATTGCTGAAATTGAGAAATTTATTTTATTAATGCACAAATTAAATATCAATGATACTTATATTTCTCTGATAAATTTCAGTAAGAAATTCATTATATTACAATTAATTTGGATTTGTACTTTTCTTTTTTGTGAATTTCCATTGATCAGTGATATTTTTGTTTGCTGGCAATTTGGATGTTTCAGGTTGTGCATTTTTTTAAATATGCAGCACTATGACAAATGAAGTAACATCTGTTCTCTTGATAAGGAATATATATATATTATCCCTATTTATTTTTATGACACAATGAAATCAACCTAGATTTTTCAAACAAAGTAATAAATATTGCAATTATTCACAAGAGGAAGACAGTATTACTTTATTCTCAAACACTGCAAATGTGATTCTGTGAAACTAAACAGCAATCTGAAAGAAATTAACATGAACACATTTATTTACATTTTATAGTTATATAAAACTGACAATTGATGAATTTTATTTTTATCACTCTAAACTACCTAGTTATGATGTGAACTTATTAAAGTTTAATCTAAAAACTGTGAAGTAATATAGTGCTATGTATTATTTATTTTCTTTAATTACTATTTTATATGTTGTTATTATTAT